>CM049805.1:20292233-20414530 GCA_027422405.1 Ptychobarbus kaznakovi
CAGAGACACTGCTGCTGCATGACATAGTGTAAGAGATTTACATACGGTACATTCTGACCTACTGAATAGTTGACTAGTGAAACTGCATAGCTCTAACATACACAGATGTAAATCGCCACTGGCTCACCGGAGCAATGTGTCTGTGCTTCAAGCTATAACAACGGTTACTTATGCAATCTGCATCAATACGGATGCTCACAAAGATAAAATAACAAACACAAATGTCATTTGAACTAAAGCCATTGAAACACCTCTTTCTCTTGCACAGGTTCATCTTTGAAGATTACACTCCTACTAATTTTGACACGTTTCCGGCTGCCATCATGACCGTCTTTCAGGTAAGACTCCACAGATCATTATGCATGTAAACATAGTAAATCATTTAGAACCATAAACCTTATGTTCACCTCATATTCAGCTTAATTATATTTTTTAGTATGAGTACAAAAATGTGTTGAATTGATATTGCAAGCCTTAACTTTTATATTATTTGAACTGCTTTTTTAAATGGATTAATCCCACATAGATTCTTACTGGAGAGGACTGGAATGAGGTGATGTACAATGGGATTCGCTCACAAGGAGGGGTGCAGTACGGCATGTGGTCCTCGATCTACTTTATTGTTTTAACCTTGTTTGGGAACTGTATCCTTTTTTAGCTATAACTACTTTTATGTGCTAAAAAATAGACAAAAGATGAAGGAAAACACTTTAATGTATTGGTCCATGTTGATTTAAATGTGTTGTTGCACATGAAAACAGCTTTGCAAGCAAGTAAAACTGGCTCATTCCAAAAAGCTCCTAAAAAATGCTCATTCCATTCAAATCTACCCAAATTCTTGACGATGCTGTGAACAGATACGTTGCTCAATGTATTCTTGGCTATTGCTGTGGATAATCTAGCCAATGCACAGGAACTAACTAAGGTAAGACAAAGAAAGGTAACACATTACAGTTCTCGAATAAACATCTGAATGTAATATTTTGCAATAACACTGTTGGTGTACCAGAATAATCCCAAACATAATAACATTGTATGTTTCTCATTAGCTTACCTTTAACTATGCATCCAGTGCATTAACTTTTGTGTGAATTATATACACACACACACACACACATATATACTGTATATACACAGAGGTACATCTCAAAAAAATTATAATATGGTGAAAAGGTCAAATTTATCTTGTAATTTCTTATTAAAAAGTGAAACTTTCATACATTTTTAGTTTCATTACATGTAAATTTAAACACTTCAAAAGTTTTTTTATTTTTAATTTTGATGATTAGAGCTTACAGCTAATGCAAGTTCAAAAATCAGTATCTCAAAATATTAGAATATTTACATTTGAGTTTCAATAAATGACCATCCATACGGTATACATTCAGGGTGTCTCTTGTTCTGTGAAAGCACAATAATGGGGAACACTGCTGACTTGGCAATGATCCAGAAGACGATCATTGACACCCTCCACAAAGAAAGTAAGTCACAGAAGGTTCAAGGGGGGGGGGGGGGGGGGGGTGAAGGGGGGGGGGGGGGAGTGCTATCAAAGTATATTAAATGCAAGCATATTAAATGCAAAGTTGACTGAAAGTAAGGAATTGGGAAGTAAAATGTGCACAAGCAACAGAGATGACCGCAAGCTTGAGAATACTGTCAAGCAAAACCGATTCAAACACTTGGGAGAGCTTCACAAGGAGTGAACTGAAGCTGGAGTCAGTGCATCAAGAGTCACCACGCTCAGACATCTTCAGGAAAAGAGCCACCAAACCACTTCTGAACCAGAAACATCGTCAGAAGCATCTTACCTGGGCTAAGGAGAAGAAGAACTGGACTGTTAACAGCTCAGTGGTCCAAAATCCTCTTTTCAGATGGAAGTACATTTTGCATTTAATTTGGAAATCAAGGTCCCAGAGTCTGGAGGAAGAGAGGAGAGACACAGAATCCATGTTGCTTGAAGTCCAGTGTGAAGTTTCCACAGTCAGTGATGATTTGGGCTGCCATGTCATCTGCTGGTGTTGGTCCACTGTGTTTTCTGAAGTGCACAGTCAACGCAGCCATCTACCAGGAAATATTAGAGCACTTCATGCTTCCTTCTGTTGACAAGCTTTATGGAGATGCTGATTTTCATTTCCCAGCAGGACTTGGCACCTGCACACACTGCCAAAGGTACCAAACGCTGGTTCAATTACCATGATATGCCTGTGCTTGATTGGCCATCCAACATGCCAGACCTGAACCCCATATATTATGGGGATAATAATATATTTATGGGGATAATAAGATAGTAATCTACTATCTATATTATCTATCCTTGTCAAGAGAGAAGATGAGAGACACCAGACCCAACAATGCAGATGACCTGAAGGCCGATATCAAAGTACCTGTGCTTCATTACACCTGAGCAGTGCCACAGACAGATCACCTCCATGCCACGCCGCATTGATGCAGTAATTCATACAAAAGGAGGCACAACCAAGTATAAGCCTGATATTTCTGTTTAAAATATCCTTTTTTATTGATCTTATGTCATATTATCATTTTCTGAGACACTGAATGTTGGGTTTTCATTATTTGTAAGCCATACTCATCAAAATGTCAAGAAATAAAGGCTTGAAATATTTCCCTCTGTGTAATGAATCTAATAATATATGGGTCTCACTTTCTGAAATGAGTGACAAAACATATTGACCTTTATCATGATATTACATTTTTTTTTTAGATGTACCTGTATATATGAAATTAGTATTCATGCACTTTATTAATAGTAAGCGCATAGTGTAAATGCATAGTGTATGCTTTTAGGTAGATATACTGAGGAGTAATGTTTGTGTTAGGAAGAAGAGGCGGAAGAGTTATTCAATCATCGTAATAAATCCAGAGAATTTGGCCTCTCAGAGTAAGTGTTTTCTCTTTTAGCATGTCATAACCTGTTTTTCAAACTATGATACAGTTTCACATCATGTGTTAAGAAGCTGGTAAGCATTCTAATAAACTAACAATAATTTGATGTAGATTGCAAATCTTCTTGTGCTTAAGACATGCTTTTAAACCATTATGCCACAATGCTACTATGTAATTGTTCAGACCCATCAAACACATGAACAGAAGTGTCATATATTAATGTACCATTTGTCTGTCACGTGTTTTGATCAGTCTTGGTTCTGGTCAAATTTGCTAGGGAAGAACACAAAAACACTTCAACTGATGAACTGGAATGACTGGATCATTTTCGCTTTGTCTTTAAGTCTTGGTTATTGAGGGCGTAAGAATTTCATTGTTTTTAAATATTTTTTTTATCTTTAGTTGCTAGGAAACTCAAGAGCCTACACCACGGGGGAATCGTGTATTTATTTTATATAAGAAAATCAATATGATATTAGAGTGATTACAAGCTTTATCTTGGTACAGCAGTCAATGCAGTTTAGCTTTAAAAGTACATAAAGTCACCGAGTCAGTACTGAGCACAGGTCTTTGAGCAGCCTGAATGTAGCTATGAATTCTGAAGTCAGTAAACAGCTGAAATCGTTGTTCTGTGCCTTTTAGCCAGTTTCTCCACTCCTCCACACATTGAAATTGAACGAAGTTCCTTATTTTCTCCAACAAGAGGGGCTTTATAGGAAGTTATAGGAACTCAGTTATAGGAACTGACCACCAGGTTGGTCCCCCAAGAACTAATATTTCCCCTAGAGCCATTTTTCTGGTTGCATTCGCACCCCCAGTAGGAACTCTGAAGTGACTCGGCCGACAGGCATTGGATTCCTCCATAGCATAAAGGTTGTACAATTGCCTGGACTTCGGTGTTGGTCCATCTATAGCTGTTTTCCATGTTCATGGAGTATGTACGTAAACTCTGTTTACATGGCTTTTTAAAAATGGAGAATGGCAGTGTTTTGTATGGTATGCATAACTGGTAGTTCCTATTCTGTTGGGGTAGATCCTACTCTGAAATAGGAGCTAATTTAGTCAACAAACACCACAAGAGGCATTTCTATAACTAAAATCGTTAGCAGTTCCTGTGGTGCGAACACATCAAAAAGCAGGCATTTCCACCAATAGATACAGGAACTTTGAACACGTTCCTCCACTTTAACATCTCTCAGTGTGTAAGAGCATATGGGAAAGAAGGCATGGGACATAACCTGATAGTATTTTGAATAACCATAAGCACCTTACTTGAAACGGTTGACTCCTGGTGGGATGTGAACCGTAACATTTCCAATGAACAAACCTGAGTTGAGTTTGTTGATCAAACCTGTCCTGAGTTTATTGTTTTTGGCCAATTAGTCTCCTTAGTGATCAGTTTGTATTCCAAAACATTCCTGAACATACGTGATATGGTTAATGTCATCTTAGATTCTTTCTCTGAGATTTTTCTCTGAAATGAACCTGTAATTCTGTTGTAGTACTAGTCTGTTAGATCGGTTTTGTCTCAATAGATCAGTTTAATTTGATTCATTCAACCTTGGCAAGGGATAGACCCAGTGGAGCAACGTTATTCAAGTTACCAATTGTGATAGTTTAAGATTGCACCTTGTGACCTCGAACAGTTTTGTTTCCAGTTCAGAGCTGTAACACAATAATAATATTCAACTAAAAATGATCAAAGACGATATAACAAAGGGCAATCAATGTAAGATTAAATTATGTCAGGAACTGTGCATTGTGCAAGAAAATTGCAGGATTTTTGCACACCAATTCAACAACAGCAACCACAACAACAAATCTAGAAAGACTAGGAATGAGATAAATTGGTAGTGGCAGTGATAAATGGAAATCAGTTCAAGCTTTGTTTGGATGCAATCACAGCAATGCCTTCATATACTTTTGCTCAGTTGTATGGTTCTAATCAATGCTTCTCCGCGATGCTGTCAAAACCAAAGTGAGCTTGAGTATCGTAGTCAACTATCCAGTATGTTTTTCTGGTGCTAATGGACATCCAAGTTGGTTTATTAGTTGTGAACTAGTGGATAACACAATGGCATCTGCATCAAATTATCTCCAATAGTTGCAAAGATAAGAAAGATTGCAAAACCATTGAACCACTTATATATAGTTCAAAATCTTTACTGTTTTTGCACATGTGATGCGTTAAAATGTCAATGCAATGCATTGTCTTGTCCAAAAACCTAAACGCTGCAGGATAATGGACCCAGGGAGCCTGATTTTCCCACCCCTGCTATACTGCATTGAATTGATCTCTGTAACAAGTGGAATTGACCAACTGTACCAAATGT
Organism: Ptychobarbus kaznakovi; assembly: GCA_027422405.1. Taxonomy (NCBI): domain Eukaryota; kingdom Metazoa; phylum Chordata; class Actinopteri; order Cypriniformes; family Cyprinidae; genus Ptychobarbus; species Ptychobarbus kaznakovi. The sequence continues at coordinate 20,297,471 of CM049805.1, forward strand.
AATCAGTCTTTTAACACAAGTCTAAGATGCCAGTGTGGCCAGGTGTCTTGTAATAGTATATGTGCAGAAGTTTATGCTGTTAACAATCAACCAGGAGGATGTGTGTTTTGGGGTAGCCATATAAGCACAGCTCTATACTGCTCAAGACCACAACCATATTCTGATACTAATAGGGCAAGAGTAGCCACCCCTGCTCCTGGTGATCTACGTACCTTCTTGCAGACTTCAGTCCCAACCCTGCTTCAACACACCTGCCTGTAATTTTCAAATAAACCTTGACACCTTGATTAGCTGGATCAGGTCTGTTTTATTAAGATTGGAGATAAACTCTGCAAGATGGTAAGTCACTAAGAGGTCTTTTACCACTGTTGTAGAGTTGTTTATGTGACATTAGTTAATAGAAGCTTGGCTAATTTAACACAGTCGGATTAAGTACAACAGTGCATCTTTTGTCTTCAGTAAAGATATTAATATTGTGATCAGAGTGATATCTGGACAAAAACATGAAATGTTTTGAGCAATGAAGAAACATAGTTGATTAGTTTTTGTCATGTTATTATAGAAGTTGCTTCCATAATTACAGCTTAAAGTTAGTTACCAATCTAATACAGTAGCTGTCTAGTCCCAAATGTATTGTCATTATGAGTTGAAAAGACAATGGTACGAAAGAAAGGGCACATGATAATAGACCAGCAAATAAATCAATAGTCATTGCAACATTAAGACATGTCAACTTTACTACCAAGAACACTGGACAAAATGTGTCTCTATCTAAAACATATATTACATTTAACACAAATGCGTGATGTGGCATTAATGGTATTGAAGTGCCAAAGAACCATATTACTGTTTAAAACAGGGTTTCTCAATCCTGGTCCTTGGCTTCCACTGTCTACAGAGTTTATCTCCAACCCTGGTCCAACTCAACTACTTGTAACTTTTTACTAAAACATAAGACCCCTGCTTGTTCGGATGAGTTTTATTGGGGTTTGAGCCAAACTCTGTAGGACAGTGGACCACAAGGGCCAGATGTGTGAAACCCGGTTTAACTTTTTCTAGCTTTTTGAGTTGACTTGTGTGCAGTCTGCCTATATGGATTGTTTGGTATGTCATATCTACAAATACACTAATGGCTTATTTTCAATTAATCATTTATTTGGTTTCACGGACAACAAAAGAATACGCATAATTGTAAGTAAAACTGTCTATGTATCTTTTTATCTGTCATGTCTGCCATTAACATTGCACTGTCCATCTCATTAACACTCCAAATGACCTGCTGACATCCTTTGTGCACTCTGTTTCTCTGATTTTCTTTCTTGTTTGTTTACTTTTATTATTCAAGAATTTTCCCCTGGTTTTCTCCCGAATTCCGTTTTATTTAGCCTGAATCGATAGCCATTGTTTTTATTCTAATTTCCTGATTTTTATCACACACCCTTGTGAATTGTGAAATTTGCATGCTGCAAACTATATCCCTCTGGTGACTGAGATGTTTCACATTCATGCAGAAGGAGACGGAGACCGTACTTGTACAGGAAGCGCGCCATCCACCGAGGACGACCGGATCCTGCAGAGGCAGAGGAGGAAGCTGCTGGGAAACAAGAGGAAGAGCAGCCCGTCAATGCTTTTGCTGGCCGCCGTGAAAGACGCAAAAAAATGAACGTGTCCGTCTGGGAGCAACGGGCCAACCAGCTGCGGAAACGTCGGCAGGTGGCCAGTCGTGAGGTGCTGTTTGGCAGTCCCACAGAGGACCAGTTGGACACCCCAGTGAGTGATCATAACCAACAGAGTTGCATATTCCAAGAGATAAGCCCTTTACACTTACCAGAATCACCGATGTCTGTGGGGATGCCCCTGCCAGAGCCGCCCATGTCTATCACCATTCCTCTCCCTGAACCTCCAGAATCTGAGCCCTTGCCCCTGATGGGGTCAGGAGTGGAGGACAGGCCGAGCGCCAATAACCATCATTCAAATACAGAGCGGAGGCATCGTGTGGCAAGGAAGTTTCGGGCCGCTGCCGCTGCAGGGGTGGAAGAGGGTGGGCGGCACAAACGCCACAGACATCGAGAGTCCAGAGCAGAGGCCAGAAATGTGGAGAATCAGCAGCAATTAGGATGCAGCGAGAAACAAGCTGAGGAGGGTGAGGACAAAATTGATGAAACACAGTCTAAAAACTTGATGCACATGTGCGGAACAGAAATAATCATGTCTGGCAAGCAAACTGAGAGTCAGGAGGAATGCCAAAGGTAAGAAAACGATCATGGCTTATTTTCTTTTAGTGAATTGCACAGTTGCTAGTTTACATTCAGTGTTGACACTCTGCTAATGTCATGGTTTGGTGAAGTACTTAGCCTACTATTTTTAACAAATGTTACAATCCTGGTACAATCATAGGCTGCATTTCCCAAAAGCATCATAAGCCTAAATTGATCACAGCTCCATTGGTTTCAATGGGTCTACGGTGTACTTAAGCTCACAATGCTTTTGGGAAACGCAGCCCTGGTTGAAAATACTTTATTTTGATGGTCTCATTCTGTTGAGTTTAAGTAACTTTGAAACTACACGTTAATCACCAGTAATTAGTAGTGCTGGACTGCTGGTCAGTAACTGAATACATGTAATATAGACTATGTAATCATATTGCAAAAATTGAAGTACTTGTAACTTGATTATATTGCATTTTAAAATACTTGTAATTAGCAAACAGTTACTTTTTTTATTAAATTAGTATGTATTGTTCACACAATAGCAATAAATTATTCACATTTTAATGATTCTCACATAATAATTTTTCATCTTTTCAAGTCAAGTCAAAGTTTATTTATAAAGCACTTTTTTAGAAACAACAAGTGTTTACCAAAGTGCTGTACAAACATGGATAAGACAAAATCACAAATATATCAAATAAAATAGCAGTTCTCACACAGTGTTAAACGCCATACTATAAAAGTAGTTTTTTAAGCTAGACTTAAAAACAGAAAGTGTTTGGACCTTTCTAACATGTAAGGGCAGATTATTCCAAAGTCTAGGACCCAAAACTGAAAACGCACGGTCCACCCTGCTCTTCAGCCTTACACGAGGGACAACTAACAGTGAATGGTCAACCGACCTAAGTCCCCTCGATGGAGCATATGGCTGTATTAAGTCTGAAAGATATGTCGGTGCCAGACCATTTAGTGCTTTAAACACTAAGATTAAAATCTAAAAAACAATTCTAAAACGAATGGGAAGCCAATGAAGAGAGGCCAAAATGGGAGTAATATGATCCCGTTAACAAACGAGCTGCAGCATTCTGAACCACCTGTACTCTGGTAAGGGAGGCTTGACCAATGCCTACATAAAGTCCATTACAGTAGTCAAGACGGGATAGTATAAACATGTGTATAATTATTTCAAAGTCTTTAAAAGACAGGAAATATTTAAGCTTAGAAAGTTGCCTCAGCTGGAAGAAAACTAGATTGAATTACCAAATTAATCTGTTTATCCAGTTTAAAATCACTATCTATTAAAACTCACAAATTATTTACAGAAGACTTCACAAATGGTTTTAAAACACCTAGATCCAGGTCAGGAGGCCCACAGGCACCCCCTGGGGTGAAAATATAACTTCTTGTCTTAATTATTTAAACAACTGTTACTGCCATCCTCATTACATTTAAAAACAAATGCTTTAATTTCCATCCAGGCAACACAAAAGTTTAATTTCCTCTAGGTGCTAACACAAAAGATAGAATTTGAATGTTTTTGTTTTAATGGCAGATATAATTGTGTATCATCTGCATAACAATGAAACGAAACAATATACTTCCTGAAAATAGTTTCTTAGAGGAAGTATATATAAAGAAAATAGAATAGGCCCCAAAACGGAGCCCTGGGGAACCCACACGAGAAACACGCAGAAGAGGACATAACATCCCCAAGGCGGACAGAAAAGCTTCTGCCAGACAAATATGATCGAAACCACTCCAACACAGTACCCTTAATGCCAACACATTGTTCCATACGAGATATCAAGATGTTATGGTCTACAGTGTCAAATGAAGCCGTGAGATCTAGGAGCATATTAAGAACAGTCACCCGAGTCAGTGGCAAGGAGCAGATCATTAAAAACTTTCAATAGGGCTGACTCTGTGCTGTGTAGGGATTTAAAACCAGACTGAAACACCTCGTGGAGACGTGTCATTTTAAAAAGGAGTACAGTCGTGTGAATACAACTTTCTCCAGTATCTTAGAAAGAAACAGGAGTTTTGAGATGGGCGTAAAATTTGCAAACACCAATGAATCCAAGTTATGTTTTTTAATCACAGGTTCCACAATTGCATGTTTAAACAACTGAGGTACCACTCCCAATGCAAGACTGCTATTTAAAATAGATTGAATTTTGGGTCCAATAGTTTCAAAAGCCTTTGTTAGAATTTGAGAAGGAATAATGTCCAGACTACAAGAAGATGGTTTCATCTTACCAATAATCTATTGCAAAGATGCAAGGGATACAAGCTCAAACTGATCAAAACAGCAGGACACACAATTAAAAACAAATGAGTCAACAGAAGGAAAATAAATGTTTGCTCTAACAGCCTCAATCTTATCAATAAAAAAATAACAAAGTTTTCACACATAGAGGCTGAGGACTGGAGGCAGGTAGATTGGGGAGTATTCAAGACAGCATTAATAGTGCTGAACAGAACACGAGGCTTATGGGAATTACTAAAGATCATATTTAAAAGATACTTAGACTTTTCAGATCTGATATTTATCCAAACTGTCTTTTAAGATGTTTAGAGAAATGTCCAACCTGTCTTTCTTCCACCGGTGTTCAGCCCTCCTGCACTCAGTTCTGACAGCACGAGTGACATCTTTCAGCCGTGGTTGGACTTTAGGTTTAGGTTTGACAGTCCTAACTGGACCAACTGTATCCAAAATATTTTGACAGGTAGAGTAGAACAAAGAGGTCAAATCATCAGTGTTAAGACCACAGGAAGACACTGAGTAATTCCCATCGATGCTACTAAAGGCATCTGAAAACAGCTCAGCAGTTACTGGGCTAATTGTCCGACAATGACGTGTTATGAAATTCAGCTTAGGGTTACGAGAAAGACATATTTCAAATAAAACTGGCATGTGGTCAGAAAAATATGCAACACATAAATCAATATTAGAGATATGTAGACAACATTATAAAACCAAATCTAACACATGTCCATGCTGGTGTGTTGGTCTATCCACACACTGTGTTAAATGAAACGACTCAATAAGATTTAAAATGTCTTTAACCAATGGCTTATAATTACACAGAAATCTGAGAGTCTACAATGCATTTGATGACTGGTTTTACTAAAGTAATTTCAATTTTAAGAAGCATTTTCTCAACATTTCAACATTGCATAAATAATTATTAGCTTTTATCAATGGGATAAACAAGTTAGGTCAAATGTAATCAGAAAGTAGTCAGATTATATTGCCTAAAATGTTTTAATTTAATTGATTATGTTACTAACTACAATTTTTGCAATGTAATTTGGAATCAGAAACTATTACAATTTCGAAGTAATCTACCCAGCACTAGTAATTAGAGTAGTAGAGTAAAGTATCAGTAGACTGTTAGGTTAGTGTTGGTGTTAGTAAAATAAGTTTCCATGTACTTGCAATGTTACTTATAGTCAGTAAAATGTGTGTTGGGGACCTTTGAAATAAAGTGGTAGCAGACATTAAGCAGTCTACTAATACTCTAGTCTAGTGCTAGTGGGCATGTCATTGCAAAGTTACTTATAGTCAATATAATGTCTAAAGATGAAGATCCAAATAAAGTGTTAACTTATGGCTAAATGGAACTGAGCTTGGTTTTCCATTTGGTGTTTGCTAGGCAGAACACACAGCAAAATTATGAAACATATTTTTGTTATATTAAAAGATCAAGCATTCACACCTGTACGTTTGTGTTTTAGGGAGTTTGTGGGTGATGTAACTGGGATTTCCCAAGCATCTGGCCTTCAGGACCTTCAGTCTGTCTGCACTGGAATGGAAGATCAATCAGAAAGCCAGGAAACTCCATTCCCGAGGCACAAAGTAGAGTTAACATCAGAATCGAAGTACATGACAGGGGAAGTCTCAGACATTGAGAACAATGGCAGCTATCTAAACCAGGATGAGTGTATGACAGAAACCAGTATTAAACGAGAGACATCAACCCAGCCTTTGTTGGAAATGGCACCAATGACTGGTAATTGATCCGTCCATCCATCATGCATCCATCTGTCCATCTATCAATACATCCATCCGTCAGTGCATCCATTAATCAACGTATCATCCATCCATCAATCCATCCATCTGTCCATCCATCAATGCATCCATCTGTCCATCCATCCATCCATCCATCCATCCATCCATCATGCATCCATCCATCCATTCATCAATGCATCCATCTGTCCGTCCATCAATGCATCCATCCATCCATCACAGGCATCCATCCATCTGTCCTCTATCAATACATCCATCCGCATCCATTAATCCGTCCATCATCCATCCATCAATCATCCATCCATCGATGCATCCATCATCCGTCCATCCATCATGCATCCATCTTTCTATCATCATCATCTTTCCATCCATCCATCTGTCCATCCATTAATCCAATGTCCATCACCCCATCAATCCATCCCATCCATCGATTAATGCATCCATCCATCCATCAATGCATCCATCCATCCATTCATCAGTGCATCCATCTTTCCATCCATCCATCCATCCATCCATCGATTATCCATCCATCAATTTGTCCATCCATCATCCATCCATCCATCCATCCATCCATCCATCAATTTGTCCATCCGTCTGTCCATCCATATATAAATCCATCCCTCATTCCTTCCATCTGTCCATCCATCCATCTATATGTCCATCCATCTTCTTCTTAATTGATTCTTTATTTATCTCTCCCTCCTTCCTTCCATCCATCTGCATCCATCCATCTATATGATCTTCTTCTTAATTGTTCTTTTCTGTGTGCATGTTTTCTCTGGATTGCTCTCTGAAGTATTTACCATTTCAAAAACTGTCCAAACCAAAAATGTCCTAAAATTGTATCATTAAATGGTAAAGAAAAGTATCCGTACAAAGTTTTTCCCCCTTTACCATGACTAGTCACTTTTAAATCTTGTCCTGTGGTGACAAATGCATTTTTGTTTATTACAAACACTCCAGTCTCTTACTTAAAAATCATGCATGCATGATGATGACATTATATGTAGTATTGCATGTCAAGCCACAGGACATGCCAGTCTCCAAAAAAGAAGTGCCTTTTTGCATTTAGCATTGTTTTCACTGGTAATTTCATCAGAACAGGCCTGTGAAACCCATTTTTATAACCCAATATGTATTATATGAAATGCATGGAATGAAGAATGGGTTAGACATTGAGTTATTGAAATAAGCTGTTTTCAGCAATGAGGTGCCCATTGTGTTTGGTTCGATTTGCATAGCAGTTTTTCAGAGGAAGATGATCAGAGTGCAGCCGTGTTGATTTGTAATGAAGTAGTTCAGCTGCTGATGGCTGATACTGAAGGAGGGGTGGACAGCAGCCATTGATTCTGTTTGCAGAGTGGATAATTCACTAAAGTGAGGACACATTCATTAATAGAGACACAGAACTGGGTCATCAATGCCTCTGGCAATTTAAGCTTCTTCATCTGTCTCAGAAAGTAAAGAGCAGTTCGCTTTAGAGTATTCTGTTCTATTGCTTTAGTTGGCTTCGTGCTGGATGTTGGGTGATATCTAGGTTTACATTAGAAGCCATTTACCCCCCCAAACCCAACACAAGATAAAAAAGAAAAAGCAACACTCAGTGGGCTCAGGTTTATGTCCTCCAGCCTGTAATAAAAGCTAAAAACCAATTGCATCTCAGATGCAAACAATCACAGGTAATTGCGATCAAAACCAAGGAGATAAATCATATAAACTTGAATTTAATTTGTAAAGATATGTGAGAGAGAGCGCCTAGCAAAAGACAGTCTAATTACACAACATATCAGACAGAAACATATAGAGCACTGACTATTCAGAAATAAAGGTTCGTGTTCAGAGAAAACCCAAACATACTGTATGTACTTTGAGACCTGCAACACACTTGTCAGTTATTTGCGGTCTGATATATTTACTCTGGCAATCACACTCCATTCACAGTTTCAGAGCCAATGCAACTCTGAAATCTTGTTGCAGCATGCAAAATCATTACATGTGATGAAGGATTATTTTGTGACAGTATGAAAGTACTTCTAAAGTATGCACGCATGCAGTATGAATACAATCCAGACATACTTCTATCATGTAGGCATGTATGCCATGTGTCTTACACCATCAGTGGTGATGCTTCCTTGGCATTAACAACTTCTTTCCTGTGGCCTTATGAGGTACTGTAGGTATATAGGAAGTATTGGGTCATCTACTGATCTTAATACAGCAAATTCGGACCTGCTTCTTATTTCATGCACTGCTTTTTACAGTAGGGACGGAGGTATATAAGATCACCCATACTCACACTTCCCATAGTCTGTCGCACAGACATGCGCTTACCCTCCTCCATCCCCAACTCCTCCTTAGATACATGATCACTTAACTGCTTGCCAACAGAGATATAGCATCTGTCCAGCTCATTGCTAAATTGTCCAAATGTATTCACAGTACTGTATTACTCTACTTGGAATATACAACTGTTGCATATAAAATAGCTGGCAATTGCTTAATTCAATTCAATTCAAGATTATTTGTATAGCGCTTTTTATGATACAATCGTTGCAAAGCAACTTCACAGGAAATTAAGTTTCTAAAATAGATTTATATTGTAGAAACTCAATATAATTAATTTATGGCAAAATTTGGTTAATTCAGTATAATCGCTGATGGTTGGCTTCCTCTGAGGTCCTCCGAGGGGTTGTCATCATCTCTTCTCAGGTGTTCGGTCATCTCAGATCATTTAAGGGTTGGATCCAGACTGAAGCTTGTGTAATTCCTAGTTACCAGAAACAGAGAAACAAATAAAGACAATTAGCGTAGCTGTTGTTCCATCCAGGAACAACCCTGGATGAAATGATCTGTTCAAGCTAAAGCATAATAATGTGCGTTTGATCAGATATAACTGCAGTACAAGATTATGAGGTGCATTATATGAATGCTTGGCTAAAGAGATGTGTCTTTAATCTTGATTTAAATAGAGAGAGTGTGTCTGAACCCCGAACGTTATCAAGAAGGCTATTCCAGAGTTTGGGAGCCAAATATGAAAAAGTTCAACCTCCTTTAGTGGACTTTGCTATCCTAGGTACTACCGAAAGTCCAGAGTTCCCTTTCGAGCTTTCACGAGACATCACGGAGAATTTCTCCGTTATGGGAACTCCTTCCCTCCAACCTTTCCTGAAGACCTATTGGCTCACGCCAGTCCAAATGACTGGCCAATTGTCGCAAAGCATGCAAATACGAGCTTGAGAGGCAGTATAAATGCGGCGCCCGCGACAATTACGTCAGAATCTTTTTCTTCACTTTGCTGAACCTAGGTTATGGCTTAAACTATTACAGCTCACAGTTAAGGTTCGCTCATTCGAGGGCAGGCCTCATGGCTGCTCCTCTGCAGCGTTCAGGTGAGTATGACATTTTCTTAAAGGTAGTCCGTCCGTCTGCCCTCTGATCAGGGTGGATCTTCGGGACTCAGGTGATGAGCTCATGCGACTAAATATCCGCATTCTCTCACCGTCGAACCTGCAGGACAGGACATCAGCCCGGCTTCTCACGCCCCCCTTCCATGGCGGTGCGGAGAGCCGAAGGCAGATGCGGGAGCAAAGGGATCTCACGTCGCCTCAGATGCCGCACGGGAAGAGCCACTGTCTAAGCATGCAGCCCCTGCCTCAGAGTTCTGCTGTGTGCAAAGCACAATCACTTAGCTCCTCACTCATTCACACGATACCAGCCCCTAATCAGCGGCTACCGTGTGTAGAGCACACTCTCTAATGCACATGATAACAGCCCCTAATCAGCGGCTGTCGTGTGTGGAGAACACTCTCTAATTCACATGATAATAGCCCCTAATCAGCAGCTGTCGTGTGTAGAGAACACTCTCTCATTTACATGATAACAGCCCATAATCAGCGGCTGTCGTGTGTGGAGAACACTCTCATTCACAGGATAACAGCCCCACATCAGCGGCTGTCGTGTGTGGAGAACACTCTCTAAATCCCATGATAATAGCCCTAATCAGCAGCTGTCGTGTGTAGGAGAACACTCTTCATTTACATGATAACAGCCCCTAATCAGCGGCTGTCGTGTGTGGAGAAAACTCTCATTCACAGGATAACAGCCCCACATCAGCGGCTGTCGTGTGTGGAGAACACTCTCATTCACAGGATAACAGCCCCACATCAGCGGCTGTCGTGTGTGGAGAACACTCTCTAATTCACATGATAACAGCCCCTAATCAGCGGCTGTCGTGTGTAGAGAACACTCTCTAATTCACATGATAACAGCCCTAATCAGCAGCTGTCGTGTGTAGAGAACACTCTCTCATTTACATGATAACAGCCCCTAATCAGCGGCTGTCGTGTGTGAGAACACTCTCATTCACAGGATAACAGCCCCACTCAGCGGCTGTCGTGTGTGGAGAACACTCTCTAATTCACATGATAACAGCCCTAATCAGCGGCTGTCGTGTGTAGAGAACACTCTCTAATTCACATGATAACAGCCCCTAATCAGCGGCTGTTGTGTGTAGAGAACATCTCTCATTTACATGATAACAGCCCCTAATCAGCGGCTGTCGTGTGTGGAGAACACTCTCTAATTCACATGATAACAGCCCCTAATCAGCGGCTGTCGTGTGTAGAGAACACTCTCTCATTTACATGATAACAGCCCCTAATCAGCGGCTGTCGTGTGTAGAGAACACTCTCTAATTCACATGATAACAGCCCCTAATCAGCGGCTGTCCTGTGTACGGGACAACCTCTCATTTACATGATAACAGCCCCACATCAGCGGCTGTAGAGGACTCCGCTCTCTCACTCATTCAAGGCGATAGGGCGCCCTCGAGGTGCATGAAGTAACTCGCGAAAGCGAGGTGATCTATGCCCCTGCGCGGAAAGCGCGCGAAGGTGAGGAGTCACCTGACACCCCTACGCGGGAAGCGCCCGAAAGTCAGGAGTCACATGACACCCCTGCGCGGAAAAGCCTGCGAAGGTGAGGAGTCACCTGACGCCCCTGCGCGTGAAGGCGAGGAGTCACCTGATGCCCTGTAGGGCGCATCCTATCAGCCTTCCAGATTTCGCCGGACTATTACGCCAGTTGTTTACGCCCCTACAAGTGGTGTTCAACTAGGTCGTATAGCATAGTCAGCCTGTAGTTACAGCCGCCTCCCGCACGGTTATAATATAGCTGACCGCGGGATCGAGGTCTGCTTGGACAAGTGTAAGAGACCCGGAAAGAGGCACCACGACCAGTGGGCGAGCCCTCAAGCTGTCTCAAAATTTTTAAAATGTGTGTGATAGCGTATGTTCATTAAATACATACGTTTGCACAAGGAGCTCTTCCTCCTCACTCAGGCAACGCCGCTCGCCCTCCCCTGAGCGACCGGAGCCACTGCCCACACGGGGTATAGCCGCGCAGCACTTGCCGGCGACCCCAACGACCAAGCCGCTAAAGCCGCTGTGTCAGTTCCTGAGCGTGTGAAAAACTATTCCAAGAATCTCACGCTGGTTGCTCTGCATAAGCGCGAGGGTAACGTTACTCCCTTCAGTTCAGACGCAGACCACCCCATTTCAATAGCGTGGCGTAGTCTCTAACACTGACTCGAAATGCCCTTATCCTAAACAAGAGCTATGCAAACTGCTCGGAGAAGGAGCTATAGAACAAGTCTCAGCGAGCAGGCGGGACTGCTGTTTTGTCCAGCCGCTATTTGGGGTGCCTAAGAGATGGTGGACTCCGCCCGATTCTAGATCTTGGCAAGCGTCCGTTCAGGATGTTAACGCTAAAGCAGATCCTGGCGCAAATTCGCCCCGGGGACTGGTTTGCGTCCGTGGATTTAAAGGACGCGTACTTTCACATTCAGATAGCACCGCATCAGACGGTTTTCTGAGGTATGCTGTCAAGGAAAAGCACAGCGTACCAATAAGTTACTCTGTTCTCCCGTTAACGGGCTGGCTCTGGCCCCATGCACTTTTCAAAGTGCATCGATGCAGCACTTCCCCACTCAGATCGAGTGGAAGGTGCATCCTCAACTATCTGGACGATTGCCTGATTTTAGCTCAGTCCCTGGATACGCTTATCAGCCACATAGACTCGCTGCTTATTCACTTGGAATCCCTAGGGCTATGTGTTAACATGCAGAAGAGCATTCTCGCCCCAAGTCAGTCCATTACATATCTGGGAGTATGTTTAGACTCCGTGGGGATGAGAGCCCGCCTCTCGCGAGATCGCGTGGGGATGAGAGCCCGCCTCTCGTGAGATCGCGTGGAGATGAGAGCCCGCCTCTCGCGAGATCGCGCGGCGGCCATTTTGTCTTCCCTGCGCCATTCAGGCAAGGCAGCTCTGTTCAGTTGAAGGATTTTCAGAGACTGCTCGGATTCAGGGCGGCGGATTCAGCGGTATGTCATCTGGGATTATCACACATGCGCCCGCTGCAGCTATGGCTGGAATCTCGAGTCCCGTGGACGGCGTGGACTTCGGGATGTTTGTGCATCGCGGTCACCCGCGGCGGCATCGAAGCTCTGACGCAACCCAGATCTCTTCAGCCGGGGAGTTCCCCTGTGCTCGGTAGCGTCGCGCGTGGTGGTCACGACGGATGCATCGACTCACGGCTGGGGAGCAGTGTGCGAGGGAATGCCAGCTTCTGGACTGTGGTTGGAATCTCAGAGCCGGTGGCACATAAACCGCCTGGAGCTGGAAGCAGTCTTCTTAGCTCTAAAGGTTTTTCAGCCACAGCTGGAACAGCAGCATGTACTGATTCGCACCGACAACACGTCCGTGGTTTCGTATATAAATCACCAGGGAGGAATTCGCTCAAGGGCGCTGTGCAAGCAGGCAATGGACTGTCATCCTCTTCATCAGAGCAGCGCACATCCCCGGTCTCTTGATTCGAGGAAGGGAATCCCTCAAGGAGAGTGGAGATTGCACCCCGAGTCGGTTCGGATGATTTGGAACCGCTAACGTTACGGGAGAGAGGAGGTGGAGCTATTCGCCACGAGCGAGAACGCGCACTGCCCGCTGTTCTTCACTCCCCGCTGACATCACGCTGGCCAGCAGCCAGGCCGTATGCATTTCCTCCGATCAAAAAATGTTGCCACTGGTGTTATGCGAGCATCAGTGATACTCATCGCCCCGAACCAGCCTTGGTTCCCAGACTTCCCCGATCCCCGGCAGGAAGCATATGCTATCCCAGGTGGACGGCTCGGTGTGGCACTCCGACCTGGAACTATGGAGCCTTCATGTGTGATCGCTTCAGGGATATCAGAGGAGATGGGCGCCTTACAGTCTCGCGTGCTCGGCACGCTCATGGAAGCGCGAACACCCTCTACAAGACGTTGTATGCTTCAAAATGGGGAGTGTTTGTGAAATGGTGCGGTCAGGCTCATATCGACCCGGCTACTTGCACCATATCATATGTTCTGAGTTTCCCGCAGTACAGACTGGATAGTGGATCGTTGCCATCGACACTGAAGTCTATGTGGACGGCCATTGTCGCGTTCGTTCCCCGCAGAGCGGGCAATCGTTCGGTAAAAACACCATGGTGGTGAGATTTCTTAAGGGGGCAACAAAGACTACATCCCCCACGTCCGCCTTCGTTTCCGCCCTGGAACCAGGAAGTGGTGTTAAGAGCTCCCTCACAGCTACCATTTGAGCCTTTAGCATCCGTAGGTTTGAAGGAGCTATCCCTTAAAACTACAGTCCTTCTGGCCATCGCTTCGGCTAAGCGCATAGAGGACTTACTCGCCTTTTCTGTGGACAGCGACTGCATTCGATTCGGACCCGGGGACTGCAGTGTCACTCTCCGGCCGAGATTGCTCCAGGACATAGATGGTTTCGCTGTCAGCCCTTGCTACTATCGCCATCACAGAGTGCGGACGCCCAGACTGCAGTTTGCCCCGTCAGGGCTTTGAGGATTTACATTGACCGTTCAGCCAATTTTCGGCAATCAATCCAGCTTTCGTGTGCTATGGTGGTTGTACGAGGGGCCGAGCCGTGTCGAAACAAAGTCTGTCACACTGGGTTGTGGACGCTATCACGGAGGCATATACAAGCCACGGTTTGGAATATGCCCTCTGCACATTAGGGGCCGTTCAACGAGGGCTATCGCTCCACCTGAGCGTGGTCAAGAGGTATGTGTATTCAAGATATTTGCTTGGCAGACGGCTGGTCTTCGCAGAATACCTTCGCCAGGTTTTACAAGCTGGACGTTCAGTCCTTAGCCTCCCAAGTGCTGTCGGTAAGTAACTGATTCATGTTGCTACCTTTTTTGTGGGAGGTGCTGCTTGTACAGTACATTACGCAGCCCTCTATGAGGTTGTTATTATTGTCGGCCCTGAGTTCAGTGCCGCGTACATGGTCATGTTATCGTATGCTGTTCAACACAGTTAACTCTGTGTAGCTCCTATAATACTGTTATTGCTGAATGTGTTCTGCCCTGCTCTCAGCGCAGCCCATGTAGTCACTTGCCAGATATGCAAATTTAGTATACCTGAGGTGTAGGCGCTCATTGGCTTATCTCCACCTATCAGCTGTGAGCCCGCCCTACGAGCGCCGTTATTGGTGGGAATTCTACCTCGCTGTGTAACTGGTACAGGCTGCCCGTAGCCTCTCTCACGGCGGGATTGAATAGCGTTCCCATAACGGAGAAATTCTCTGTGATGTCTCGTGAAAGCTCGAAAGGGAACGCTCCGGTTACTATCGTAACCTCGGTTCCCTGAGAGCGGGAACGAGACATCACGGTGATCGCCGTGATAACTGCTCGTCCAGCCAAGCGGCGTTCAGTATCAGATTCTGACGTAATTGTCGCGGGCGCCGCATTTATACTGCCTCTCGAGCTCGTATTTGCATGCTTCGCGACAATTGGCCAGTCATTTGGACTGGCGTGAGCCAATAGGTCTTCAGGAAAGGTTGGAGGGAAGGAGTTCCCATAACGGAGAAATTCTCTGTGATGTCTCGTTCCCGCTCTCAGGGAACCGAGGTTACGATAGTAACCGGAGCGTTTTGCGACCTTAGGGAGCGGGTTGGATTGTAGCGTGATAGAAGATTAGTTAGGTACGCAGGAGCTAAATCATTTAGGGCTTTATAGGCAAGTAATAATATTTTGTAACTGATACTGAACTTAATAGGTAGCCAGTGCAGAGACTGTAAAATTGAAGTAATATGATCAGAAGCTTAGGCTTCATGGGGGTTCCAACCTCAGCGAGGTTTGCCTGTGGATAGCTCAGAATCTGAACCCTTCAGAGCGAAGCCTGCCACCAAAAATATAAGTTCAGGACCTCTACAACATTCTGACTCGAACAGAGTGGTCCTGACTGAACGAAAGCATAATGAATTCACAGCATTGCAGGAACTTTTCACAAGGACAGTTTTCACATATTGTTTGTGTTAAATGTTAATGCATATTTAATTATTATAATATTTTTATATTTGGTTTAATTTTGAATTTCCTGTCAACTGAAATATCATTTTTTGTCAACAAAAATTAAATGCCATTTTACTCAAAGTTATATTTACTGAAATTATTGAATATAGCATGGCTATATTTAGAGGATATTTTAACCAATAACCTTTTTTGTTTGTTTGTTTTATTTAAATCATTTTACACAGCTAGAGACATTTGTGTGCCAATCGAGATGAAAATGAAAGCAAAATATTACAAATATATATTTTTTCTTTAATCACATACCCAAACCTGAAGTTATGCATAAAAAACTGATCCAAATCCAAAAGATTTTCAGATTTTGTTATGCTTGGGTGGAGTGGCAGACCTCTATCTACAATTTGATATATGGTGCATTACTTTCAGAACAACAACATATAATAAGTTTAAGAAAAGTAGCTTTTTTTAAACAAAAAATTGCAGTGCATTTAATTTTAAGATGTCCTTGTTACAGTGCAATTATATATTAAAGTACTGAGTAATATTAATTTACAACATGTATTTTCTCAACATTATTATGAGGATTTCAGCTAGTCATATCTAATTTCACTACTCATTTGGCTATAAAGTGTAGTAGTTTGAAAGTCAATGTTTATGTTTAGGATGTAAACCCTGCTGCAAACAGAATGCTGAAATATTAGTTTTGTTCTCTTGATTTGACTCGTCACAGTCAGCTTCAAAGACGTGGAGGCCTCTCACTCAGACAAAGCTGATGATGGTAACGACGACGACGATGATGACGAGGATGATGATGATTATGATGATGATGTTGAGAATGGAGGTGAACAGTCGACTGTCCCCAAACCCGACATACCAGACAGCATGTTCATTTTCAAAAGCAAAAATCCGTAAGCTGCCATTTTTACATGATCCCACACCTTTAGCTTTTGTACCGTATACCCTGCATGATAGACAGTGTTGGGGAAAGTTACTTTTAAAAGTAATGCATTACAATATTGCGTTACTTCCTAAAACAGTAACTAATTACGTTACTTAGTTACTTTTTATGGAAAGTAATGCGTTACATTACTTTTGCGTTACTTTCGCGTTACTTTTTAAATATGAGCAGGGCTTGATTGTTTGTTTTTAATAAAAGAAGTTCCATTTATAGCAAATGTAAAAGCTTTCCACACCAGAAATTATAATGAATAAACCTCATGCTGAAGGAAAAGTAAATCACGTCTGTACAGTAGAACGCAGGAGAAGAAGGTTTAACACTCGTCAGCAATAAAAAAAACAATGAAGCACAATTGTTAGTTTATCTAAAGTCATTTGTGCTTATTAATATGGTTGAACTGGATCATCAAAGGTCAGCAGCAAACACATCGGTTAATAAAATGAGATTAGATATATTTGTGTTGTTTAACATATTTCGTTATTGCAGGTTTGCGTCATATTCTGAGTTTGCATTTCACTGTTTTAATTCATTTTGATGAATACTGAATCTGTTTTTTGCGAGTGGGATGAATTAATGCACGTTCACATTTAGTCTAGATTAGATCTACAGTAAGATCATGTTCACACAGCGCACTGTCATCAATAAATGGAAAAAAAGTAACTCAGATATTTTCTAGTAAATTAAAAAGTAATGCGTTACTTTACTAGTTACTTGAAAAAAGTAATATTATTACGTAACTGGCGTTACTTGTAATGCATTACCCCCAACACTGATGATAGAACAGGACACATCTAATATCTAAAACATGTTCTTTGTGTAACTGCAGTATCAGGAGGATCTGCCACTATATGGTGACCCTGCGCTACTTCGAGATGACCATTCTTCTGGTGATTGTGGCCAGCAGCATTGCACTGGCTGCTGAGGACCCTGTGTGCACCAATTCAGAGAGGAATAACGTAAACCATTATATTTCAGCATATTGCATACTTAAGGTCTCATATGAAGACTAATGTAATGACTGTGAGTATTTTGACTTTATTTATTTTGCAGGTTCTTCGATACTTTGATTATGTTTTCACTGGCGTTTTCACATTTGAAATGATTATAAAGGTAACTATTTTCCTACGTCAAACGTTATTCAAATAATTGTTATATAAAGGTAGTATAAGGATTTTTATTTTTAATTTGTTTGCTAACTCTGCCCTCCAAAGATGTCAGCAAACGCCAAACTACTTTTTACAGTGTAGTTTTATAGTCTAGTATGGAGCCAGAATAGTCTCAAAATAAACATATTACAAAATAAGATCCATACATGCATAAAATAAAAGTTTTTATATTTGCAAACAACAGTTAATATATTCATAACCAAATTGACATTCACAAAATGCATTTCACACCATAAGTGTGCACACAAAGTTTAGAATTTTTTAAGAGCGCAACATGTTTGTTGAATCTGCATTAGCACATCGTCACGTGTGTGAATTGCTTTGCCTTGTGTGTGTGTGTGTGTGTGTGTGTGTGTTTGTGTGTGTGTCTGTGTCTGTCTCTGTGTGTGTGTGTGTGTGTGTGTGTGTGTGTGTGTGTGTGTGTGTGTGTGTGTGTGTGTGTGTGTGTGTGTGTGTGTGTTTGTGTGTGTCTGTTCTGTGTGTTGTGTTGTGTCTGTGTGTGTGTGTGTGTGTGTGTGTGTGTGGGTGTGTGTGTGTGTGTGTGTGTGTGTGTGTGTGTGTGTGTGTGTGTGTCTCTGTGTGTGTGTGTGTGTGTGTGTGTGTGTGTGTGTGTGTGTGTGTGTGTGTGTGGTGTGTGTGTGTGTGTGTGTGTGTGTGTGTGTGTGTGTGTGTGTGTGTGTGTGTGTGTGTGTGTGTGTGTGTGTGTGTGTGTGTGTGTGTGTGTGTGTGTGTGTGTGTTTGAGACTTTAATGGCAGGTCTTGTTTAATTTGTGTTTCTGTCATACTCTTTTAGCCAATCAGATTTAAGCATCTCAATTGACCAATAATAACTCGCTGTGGGCATATTAATTATGTGCCTACCTGGATGCATTTCTTTGCAGGTATACTAATTGTATTATGTAAATTAATTTATTTTGATACTATTCTAGCTCCATAGTCTATTGTTGTCACAGAGACATTTCATGTCAATGATATTTGTATAAGTATATACTGTTGATAGACATACTGTATATAGAGTTTTATATATAGGTATAAAATACAGAAAATTATTTATACTCTATATTCTGTATAATTGTGCATTATGCCATTTTATACAGATGATCAACCAGGGCCTCATTCTTCACGATGGGGCATATTTCCGTGACTTGTGGAACGTTCTAGACTTTATTGTGGTGGTTGGAGCTTTAATTGCCTTTGCATTGACGTAAGTATTTCCATATTTCTTGTGTGACTAAGCCAAGTTGTTTACATAAAGTCAGATTTATCTGGACTTTTTAGAGACATATGACAACGCCAGAATCCAGACCTCGGATAACTTTCAACACAGGCTCATTTTTAAAAACGTGCCAAAACTACCAATGCATACGATTCACTGCAGTTTCCAGTTGCAAAGGAACTGTTGAGGCTGTAAAACACTAACAACGTTTGTGCTTGTCAACACAAATTTAACATTTGCATCACATAGTGTATGTTTGGCTTTTCTGATGTAGTAAACTTGCTCGGTCGCTCACCTGGTACAGCATTGCACTTGCAATACAGAGCACTCGGGTACTATTTTCCACTATTGCATAAATTAAATAGCCAAAATCTGCTTTTTACGGTTTTGTCCTGCTTTACAAAAAAAAAAAAAATAATAATAATAATTTACTTAACACTGAAACATTTTATACATCCTAGCAGACATTATACCAACAGAGCACAATTTAACTTCAAATTAATAAGTTATTAAAATAACATGTTTTGACCCTTCTTGAACCAGGCATGTATTTGTTCTGTACAAGTAAATGCAGCCTTGCTGAGCAGAAGAGACTTCTTTTAAAACATTAGTAAATATTACAGATCCCAATTTAAACACTATTGGTGAATGTTATAGTAAATGTATTCAATACAGCTGTTGTATGGTAATTATTATTATCATTATTATTGTCTTACTTTTTATTTTATTTTACAGAACAACAGTAAAATTACAATACTAACATTTATGAATGTTGATGGAGCTTTTATTGTGGTGGAAATATGCAGGAACACCTCAGTGCTTCTTTTTGTTGACAACAGCATGCAGATATTTCTCAGATATATCTCATTACGAATTTGGGAAGATGTTTATCACACGTATTAAATTGTCACACGGCTTAAAAAAAATATGAGCAAATGATGAGTAATAGTGTTTCAGCGCAGAATTTACTCCTGGACTTTGAACCCTGGCGACGCAAGCTCGTGCAGCTCTGTTTGAATACATGCAATTTGTGCGTGTTTTAGAAAACATAGCATTCTGTAGTTTATTTACTAATCGTTTAAGGCCATTTCGCGATTTCAATCATCACAGTAACCAGCAACAACCATCCCTTCCTCTTCTCATCGGAGACATGAGAAGCAGCGCTAAGCAGTCTCTCGCTGTCGGTGTTTCGTTCTTGTAATGATTTTTCCGTCTCTCTCTCTCTCTCTGACAGTTTTAATGCTTCCACACTGCAGACGTGTTTTCTGCATTAGTGCGCGCCTCTATTTGATCGCGTAATGTCATTGTTCGGTACAAATTATTCTGTCTTTTCGCTTATTCGGCCGAACACCGAAATAGTTTTTTTTCCTATTTTCGGCGGAACATTCGGTGCATCCCTACTTCTGTTACACACTGATGCAATATAATTGTAGTATGCAGAAAGTGTAGTGTTATGGATTTAAATATATTTGTAAAGAATGTTTACATCCTCTTACTTTCACCAGCATATAAAAATATTACATTTTATGGTAGTTCTCATAGTTCACATGAAATTCTTACAAACTGTTTAATAAATGTTGATAATTTTGTGCAGAGACAATCTGCTTTATTAAATATATCAAATATAAAAATATACAGTATATGTAAATATATCTGTATATACCATTAATATATATTTTTTTTAACAAAGAGGTTGGGAAGGGGGGTCGTGGAGCTTTTGCTATGTTTTTGGGGGGCCTTACCCCTCTGAAGTTTGGGAAGCTCTGGACTAGACTGAGAACAGTACGTAATGACTGTCCTGCGTGTGGATGAGTTATACAATAGAGTCTAGAATCACACGTACTCACTTTTGTAGACTATTCAGGCGAAACAGGTATAAAAGGTCATTTTAATTCCCACTGCTACACTCTTAAAAATAAAGCTGCTTAAAATCTTCTTCACAGCGATGCCATGGAAGAACCATTTTTGTTTCTACAAAGTCAAAGGTTATTTAAAGAACAATCTCTTTCTTACCTTTTTATAATCTGAAGAACCTTCTTTCGCCACAAAGGACATTTTGTGAAACAGAAACAGATGTTACAGTTTTTCTCAATTGCTTTGGCACATTTTTCGAAACAGTCGTAGCATACTCTAAACTGTGAGTGCAAATGTTACAACTGTTTGCTGGAACTTCTGAACTTTATTGCATGTCTGCAAAATGTAATTCCCTATCTGTCGGTCACTACGAGTTATGTCGTGACAACATAGGGGATTTACTTGGAAGCCCCGATCATCTCTGACTAAAGAGAAAACGCCAATGAAATTGGCTAGTGGATTGTGCATTACCTGAGCCACTCCCCGTGCATACGGGTATAAAAGGGCGACAGGTGCTTCCACTGATTAGATTTTTGCTTCGGAGCCGAGTGGATGAGAAGAGTGCTGATCTCCACAAAGCCATTCATCTTTGTTTTGTTCCTGGTTGGCGTAATCAGTTGTGCGATCAGCGGAGTCCCTCTCATCAGCGATTCCCCTGGGCACTTCAACTAAGAGAGCAAATTCTAAAAGAGCAAATCACGGACGATCGCGTCTTTTTCAAGATGCCGTTTCGTCCGTGTCCTTCTGGTTGCGGTCGTTTCCTGTCTGCGGATGACGGACACGATCGTTGTCTTCAGTGTCTGGGCTTCCAACACACTGAAGATTTGTTCGTGGATGACTCATGCGCCTGTTGTGGGCGTATGAGCATGATTTCGCTGCGATCTCGCCTTTCCTTGATGAAAGGATTGGCACCCTCTGCCGCCACCCGTGCTGGTCTCTCTGCAAGCAGACGCTCTGGGAGATCTGAGGGTGACAGTAAGAGCCTCTCCACCGGGTACGTCCCCACGTACCTCTTACTCCTCACGCAGCGAACATCCCGTCCGGTTCCCGGGTGATTTTGCTGGTCCGTCCCACGGGGCGCCCAGCATTTCATTTGGTGCGCCATCTGTAGATAGGATGTCGATCGCAGCATCGGGGGATGGATTCACGTCCTCTGAGGATGAAGGTGCGGTGGGGCTGCCCCCCTCGGGTGTTGTCGCCACCACCGCACCGGACCCAGAGCTGACGGCCATGCTTGCACGGGCAGCCGTGAGTATCGGGCTGGAGGTCAACAGACCGCCCAGTCCCGAGCCCTCGTGGCTGGATGATTGGTTTCTCGGGGCAGGGCGCGGCTCACAACCGCGCTCTCCCCCGGTGCCTTTCTTCCCGGAGGTGCATGAGGAGCTGACGAAGTCGTGGACGGCCCCTTTCACGGCCAGAAGCCGCTCGTCCGCCTCCTCCATCCTCACTACTCTCGACGGCGGGGCTGCCAGGGGGTACGCGGGCATTCCCCAGGTGGAGAGAGCGATCGCGGTGCACCTGTGCCCATGAAACGCCGCCACTTGGAGGAACCGTCCGCGTCTACCATCCAAGGCCTGTAAGCTGACAGCCGCTCTCGCGGCCAAAGCTTCTAGCGCTGCGGGCCAGGCAGCCTCCGCCCTGCACGCCATGGCTATCCTGCAGGTTCACCAAGCCAAGGCGCTCAAACAGGTGCACGAGGGTAGTACCGACCCGGGGTTGATGCAGGAGCTGCGCACGGCGACTGACCTCGCTCTACGAGCGACGAAAGTCACAGCGCGGTCCCTCTGGAAGGCGATGTCCACCATGGTGGTCCAGGAGCGCCATCTCTGGCTCAACTAAGCAGAGATGAGAGACGTCGACAAGGCACGCTTTCTCGACGCCCCCATCTCCCAGGCGGGGCTGTTCGGCGACACCGTCGAGGGCTTTACCCAGCAGTTCTCGGCGGTACAGCAGCAGACCGAGGCGATTCAGCACATCCTGCCCTGGCGTGATGCACCATCCACCGCTGCCCCCGGGGCCAGGCCTCAGTCTGCCCGTCGCCGTGGGCGGGAATAAAAGGGCGCCTGTAGAACACGTCATCCTCTTTTTTTCAAAGGGGACGCCGACAGGAATGCCCGAAGCATGGCCTAGAGACGCAGCGTCTCGTTCCCTATTCTCAGGGAACCATGGTTACATGTGTAACCAGGAGCTCTGGAGAGCAGAGGCTTCAGTAGAATGACTCTCTTAAATGAGAGGAAGCCTAACACTCGATCCAGGTAGGGGAACTCTTAAGAGTGGAGGTCTCAGCATAACGAGTCTCTAATTGAGAGGAGACCTCTCTAACGCCAGAGGCAGTTGAGAGGACATTCTCCTATTACTGAAAGAGATGGAGCCTGGCTACACGAGAGGAAGCCTCAACGCCAGAGGCAGTTAGAGAGGAGACCTGATGCTCAAAAAGAGCCTACATTCTCCTATTACTGCCAGAGATGGAGCTCTGAAGAGTGGAGGCTCAGCAGACGACTCTCTAAACGAGAGGAAGCCTAACAACACTCAACCCTATTTGGGGGGCTCTTAAGAGTGGAGGTCTCAGCATAACGACTCTCTAAGCGAGAGGAGACCTGGACTACACTCAGCGCTAAAGACAGCTAGCGAGGCTCACAATAGAGCCTACATACTAATGGTGCTGCCTAAGCGGAGCTCTGGAGAGCAGGAGGCTTCAGCAGAATGACTCTCTTAAACGAGAGGAAGCCTAACACTCGATCCAGGTAGGGAACTCTTAAGAGTGGAGGTCTCAGCATAACGACTCTCTAATTGAGAGGAGACCTGACTACACTCAACGCCAGAGGCAGTTAGTGAGCTCAAAAAGAGCCTACATTCTCCTATTACTGCCAGAGATAGAGCTCTGAAGAGTGGAGGCTTCAGTAGAATGACTCTCTAAACGAGAGGAAGCCTAGCAACACTCAATCCAGGTAGGGGAACTCTTAAGAGTGGAGGTCTCAGCATAACGACTCTCTAATTGAGAGGAGACCTGGCTACACTCAACGCCAGAGGCAGTTAGTGATGCTCAAAAAGAGCCTAGCCAGAGACGGAGCTCTGAAGAGTGGAGGCTCAGCAGGAGGAAGCGACTCTCTCTTAAAGTGGAAATCGAGAGGAAGCCTAACAACACTCAACCCTAGTTGCCTCAGGGGGGAGAGCTTTAGAGAATGACTTAAGAGTGCAACACTCGAAGTCTTAAGAGAGGGGGTCAGCATAACGACTCTCTAAAGCGAGAGGAGACCTGACTACACTCAGCGCTAGCGAGACAGCTAGCGAGGCTCACAATAGAGCCTACATACTAATAGTGCTGCCTCAGCGGAGCTCTGGAGAGCGGAGGCTTCAGCAGAATGACTCTCGAAAGGAAGCCTTAAACGAGAGGAAGCCTAGCAACACTCAATCCTGAGAAGCGCTAATATGGTTTATCCCATGGATCTCACTCTGGAAGGAATAAACGAGAAGGAAGCCTAACAACACTCGGAAAAAATACACTTTTTTTTTTTTTTTTGAGAGAAATCTCGCATCAAGCGCCCCAAGGGGGCATGCGACGCACTCCACAACCTCGTGCTCGCGCCTCCCTTCGAGTAGGTCAGCATAATTAGCAGAAGCACACACTCTAACCTCCAGATGGATGAAAAATTCCTCTCTCAGACATACGAGACAAGCTCCAGACCGAAATATCCTCTCCGTCAATCAGCTGCCTCAGCAACGGCTGGACCCGAAGGGGGGCAGTGATTGCCCCAATTCTCTCGAGAAAAGGGACGAGAGCGGAGCTACATCTTCCTCCAACAGAGAAAAAGGCTCTGAACGCACTCCATTCCCTCGCCGCGCGTGCTCTTCGCCCAACGCATAAAAATTCCTCTCTCAGTCGTGTGTCATCTGGCCCAGCAACGGCTGACCCAGCCACGGGGGCATCAGAAACGCTGACACGGATCGGCACGCGTGCTCTTCCACCTCCTAAAGCGTTTCATAATACTCACACTTCAGAAACAAAGTCCCCTGAAGACAAAAAAGAGGATGACGTGTTCCACAGGCGCCCTTTTATTCCCGCAGACGCTCATTTGCTTACGTCATAGGCTTCCACCTGCCAATGTCAAGTGCATTGTGTGTTTTCATTCATGCTTCAGAGACCGGTCACGCTGAAGGCGTTCCCATAGCGCCCTCTAGAGAACGCAGCGTAGAGTTCCCTTCGAAAGAGAACTAGACGTTACCCAAAACATTTCATTCATACGTGTCAGTAATTTGGCCACGGCCACCAAAATATAAAGTATTTTATATTCATCGTGTGAGCCACACTGGTCAAAATGTTGTTTTTTTCACCGTGACAGTCATCCATGAAAATTAAGGTTTTATAAAAAAAATCTGATATTTGTTGAGAATAGTACAATAGTCAATATTACATAGAAAAATAAGTATATGAACATTTGTATTTATACAGTGCATTTATTTTTGTACGAATGTATTACATGTAAAGTGAAATCTTGCTTGTCCAATTACTGTACATTTAATATTTCTTATGTTACCACACATACACAAAAATACAAAATAACATCCATGAAAAAAAAAAAAATTGGTGGACATCCTGTGAGCGACACAGCTCAGGCCAAAGATTTTCATCAACATCACATCTGATGTTTTCCATTGTCATGCACCGGGGAAAAAATCTCCTTGAACGCCGCACACATCCCCTACAATGATCAGCTGTGATGTCCTCACATGCAGCATTCATGGCATCACATGGAGACATCTGATCTGCTGGTCTATGATCATATACTTACCACCTCCATGCTGAAAAAACTCATCTATTGGATTTAGGAATGGAGCACCATACTCCACTGAAGGAACTCCACTGTTATCCTTTCTTGATAATCTTTCAAAGAAATGGTAGTGATTGTGCTGTGGGCAATCTACATATATATGCTCCCAAATTTGATTGGTAAATGGTTGACTCAAATTGTACTGCAATTAGAGGTAATTTTACCAATTTAGCAGACATTACAAACAATGTCAATGTCAGATATTTGTAGAATATACATGCGTGTATAAAAATTTTTGATAATTGAATGGATTGTTTTGAATGTGACGGCTTACACGATGAAAAATTATTGAGAAGTTGTGAAGAGTTTGACAGTTTAAGTGAGAATCAACTCATCAGTTTTGACCAACAGGCCATATGCAATTAGATGTTGTGCAAACTGCAGACAATTGTATTTACTGTTTGCACACATGTGCCAAAGCATTTGCAATTTGCTCAAATCAATAAGAAATTCCAATCTGATGTGAACAAGAAGCTAATTGTTCAGATATCTGAACTAATTGTTTCAAAAAAATATTAAAATGAATTTGAGAATTGAGCCAAAGCAATTGAGAAAAACTGTAAAGGTTCTTTATGGCATCGCCAAGCACCTTTATTTTTAAGAGTGTATGCAAAAAGTGTATAGCATATGAATGACAAATCAACGAATCTCTTCATTCGTTTGTACGCCGCTTCACCGGTGAAACCCAGGAGGTAGAAGAAGAAGCTGGTGGCGACTGCACTAGTGGAGGTGGTGTGTTGACTAAACGTGGTATAGACATATAAAGTGCAGTTTATGAATTTAATTTGCTTACTTAATAGTGGGCCAAATCCTGGTCTATTTTTAAAGCATCTTGCGGGCTGATTCAGAGCAGGCTATGAGCCTGTGGGTTGGACTTTGGACGCCCCCCATTTAAGTTATATAAGTGATACTCTTGAATCCTTGCTAATATATTCTAAAACTGAGATGGACGTCACACATATATAGTTAGAATATATGGTAAAGTTTGGAAGAATATATAAATATGATCTTAAACATACATTTAAATAGCATCAGTTATTAAAAAATGATGGTGTCCTAAATTTAATAGTCTATTTGGGAAACCCTTGAGAGAAGCTCTAAAACCATGCAGTCTAAGTCTTATTAACGTGATCTGAAAGCTGCCAAGCTTTAGACAAATGTACCAGATCATTAGATTTTGCTCAATAATTGATCAAAAGTTATGGGTCATTCTTGTTAAGCGTGCTTGTGTTGTTATTCAAGGAAGTATTTCTATAAAAGGATTTTCCAGACGATCATACATCTACTCTGGTCCGTTGTTTAAGGCTTTACACACTCTTGAGATGTTCATGTGTTCTTTCTCTTTTAATGCTTCTCTGTTGTTGTTTGGATTGTGTCTCTGTGGCTGCCAGGAATTTAATGGGGTAACAGCAGATGCTTCTCATTTGTCACATTATCTGTCCATTTTAATGTGAATTCAGTTCATCGTTTAATTATGTGTGTTAATATCGTGATGTCTGATACATGTTTGCATTTACTGACGTAACATGTTCACTCATTTTATAACTATTTCACCCATGCCTAGACATTC
Organism: Ptychobarbus kaznakovi; assembly: GCA_027422405.1. Classification (NCBI taxonomy): domain Eukaryota; kingdom Metazoa; phylum Chordata; class Actinopteri; order Cypriniformes; family Cyprinidae; genus Ptychobarbus; species Ptychobarbus kaznakovi. The sequence goes on from CM049805.1 coordinate 20,324,665, forward strand.
TTAGGTTATGCATTAGGTGACTGTCAATTTAACATTTAGAGTATGATTCATTATTTAAATATGCAATTAATCATGCCTTTTTACTCATAAGTACCATAATAAGAAATGTTCCTACCATCAGTGCAATTCAAGCTTGAAGAGCCACTTCATGTTTTGTTCATGTGATATACTTTGAATATTCAAACATTATAAATATTTCTTTCATTGCATAGTCATTGAATAACGGGTTTGAAAATATAAGAAACATATACGTTAATGCATGCTAAGTCCTTTGATGCATGTAAAGGGCATCATTAGTCTTTTCTGTGAGCATGAACACTTATGCTGTGGGTTATTCCAGCACTAAACAGCATTTGTAGTTAATTTGTAGTACTTGGGTTTTTATTTATGATGTCAGTCAGCTTATATTGATATCTAGCAGCAAAGAAGATATGTATATATATATAGGGGCTTATATTCGATAAATTGCAATTGTTTTGACTAATTCAATATAATTATCTTAAGTTATTGACAGCTGTGCAGTTGGGGTTTTTCCCCACAAAATATGCATTTTCTAAAATATCATATGCTTTGTTATTCACAGAAACACCAAAGGCCGAGACATTAAAACTATTAAGTCCTTACGGGTTCTCCGAGTTCTCCGTCCCCTCAAGACCATCAAAAGACTCCCGAAGCTCAAGGTATCTGCTCGTACACGCTTTATATACTTTACATGTGGAGCTGAAAAAAAACACCAACTCTCTGCTCACTTATACTTTACACGTTTTACCACTTATATGTGACTATGCCTACTTTGAATATTAATATAAAATAAAAACAGGGGATCTTGCACACTTTTTCATTCCACATGTAATAATTTCAAGTTACAAATAAATTCTTCCAAAAGAGTAAAACTCAACACTTTCGATTCATTTGCTCTGCCTCCGAAAAGGATTGCAGTAGATGATCTGCAAGTATTGAGTTTTACTCTTTTGGAAAAATTTGTTTGGAACATTCAAACATTATAAATATGTATTTCATTGCATAGTCACTATGTAATGGGTATAAACATTCAGTCAAATTTACTAATGCATGTAAAGGACGTTATTAGTCATGTTTTTGAGTCTCATAAATTAGGCCTTGGTTCCTCCGGCGCTTAATCCCATAGAAGAAGAAGCCACATACAATAGGTGGTGTGTTGACTAAATATATATATAAAGTGCAAATAAATATATCTGTATATAAAGTGGGCCAATATCCGTTCTGTATTTTTTTTGCGGCTGATCAGAGCAGGCTGTTTATTCTTTGGACCATCTAAGTTATATAAGTGATACTTTTTGCTATATATTCTAAAACTGGATGGACGTAACTAATGTACCATATACTCTGTGTGTAATGTATTTCAAATACGGAAACTCTAGTCAAGAAATATCTTATTCCAAATCTATTCCTTTGAAACAGTATCACAAAACACACACAATTTAATGAATTAATTAGGATGCTCTGCTGTCCAAATATGAGTAATCCCTCTGTGAATAATTAAATGTAGGCTAAATATAACTTGCAGTACTTGACATTTTTCATTTTAAATCAATATGCAGTCATATACAGAGCCAGAATTATGAGAATTACAAACTCATGGATACAAAAAAAAGACCATTTTACTAAACCATATTTAATTTGGGGTGGGCAGAGATAATTTTTTTTAGATCTTTGAGGATCAAGATGAAAAAAAATGTGAAGACAGACAGACAGGTGTGCTACAGACAGACAGAGAGACGATGGAGAGAAAGAGACAGACTGACAGACAGACAGACAGAGAGAGAGAGAGATCTCCTGTTTCCAGAGAGAGAGAGAGAGAGACAGAGAGAGGAGAGAGAGAGAGAGAGAGAGAGACAGACAGACAGACAGACAGACAGACAGAGAGACAGACAGACAGACAGAGAAGAGAGAGAGAGCGAGACAGAGAGGACAGAACAGACAGACAGACAGACAGAGACAGACAGACAGACAACAGACAGACAGACAGACAGAGACAACAGAACGTTTCGTTGTTAGAGACAGACAGAGAGACAGAGAGAGAGACAGAGACAGACAGACAGACAGACAGAAGACAGACAGACAGAAGACTTTTATCTGACATACGACAGACAGAGAGACAGAGAGGAGAGATGACAGAGAGACACAGAGCCTGTCCTGCAGAAGACACGAGAATAGACATTTCTCTAGAGAACATCATAGAGAGGCCAGACTGCCAGACAGAGAGAAGATATTTGAGAGAGCGAGAGAGACAGAGAGAAGAGAGAGACTGACAGAGAGAGAGAGAGAGACGAAGAGCGACTGAGCCTCTAGAGAAGATGGAGTTGCTGGTTCTCGCCCCCTACGATGACAATTCGTAGGTATACAACCGCGCTAAAATAATCAGCTCCTGATTTAACAACATAGCTTGCGTTATAGACCAGCTCCAACCCAACTTTGAATGTAACGGCGATGTTTTTATCGCCGATGACTCACGTTAATCGCAGCACGTTAACGCCGATAACGGCCCACCACTAAATAATATGGATACTTAACTGTATTTTATCTTTCACAATAGAGGCATTCGTTCTTGAAGATTATTAAGGTAAGACCTCTAAAAAAGTACTTGAATTTTTATTGATATCAACTGAGGGAAACTCCTTGCATGGCGTACTCAACACATCAAGCTGACTGCACCTAGCCAAGCTAACATTCCGTGGCAGTTAATTCCTCCAGTTGAGAACAAAATGGGCCTATCTAAAGCTGAGGCATTTTTCAAAAATGAAGAGGAGCTGGAGATAATATTCCACCCAGCAGAAGTTAAATCTGTGAAAGACAAGAAAAGGACGAATGCAGAAATGATCCTGAAAGAGAACCCAGAGATGCTGTTATCTGACTACAGTGGACCAGATATTCACAACAGAGTCCGGTGTAACCTGCTCTTCTTTACTGAACACCCATCATCCTGGCCTCACACCGTCCTCTGCTCGGGTGGATTCAGTATTTCTTTCATGACAAGAAATGTATGAGGCGTTCTGTATTGTAAGGAGGCATCAGTTGGTATGTGGCAAAGGTAGACAACTCACCCTCATTGGAAGGAGACAACGACACAAAGCTGACTGTGAACCTTTACCCCTGACAATGGCACAGTCATGATCCAGGGACCAGAAACCAGCCTCAATGATGTTCCTCCCGCGTCTCCTCATTCCAGAGGAACTTCAGAAACCGGCTTATCCAAAAAATTAATTTGGAGGCCCTTCAGCTTCAAGATCCATATTCTCTAGAAAGAGCAAATCCTGAAGTAAAGAAATTGCCAGGCAGAAGATGAGCCGGCACAACCTCAGTTACCATCAAAAAAATCTGACCCTAGCTCAAGAACACATGGGCACACCAGCACTCCTTTACGCATCTCCAAGATAAAGGTTTTGAAAGATAACATCGCTGAGCTGGAGCAGGACTTCTTTCTGACATTTTTGTTTAAAGAGGACTCGAACTATAGTTGCCAACAATCTCCAGCATCTGTTAATTTCTAAATGCCTGACCAGCCACCACAGTGTGCAACAAACTGAACAGCTGGATTTCTGCTCTGATTGCTGTAAGACCCTACCTATCTACAATGGAGGAGGACTCCTGTTCAACAAAGATCTTTCTCTGCGCCAGGAGCTGAGGAGGGTGATTCTTAAAGAAAAGAGGAACTGGCATGTCAGAAGAGAACAACTGTACGGCCACACACTGGAGAGACCTGCTGGAGAGACAAGAACATTGCATCTACTGTACACAATACGTTTGTTCTGCTAACAGCAGCAGTGTGTCAGCACACAACCCCACAGTGGTATACATTCCCCACAACCACAACTCAACACCAGAGACGTGTCGGCACACAAACACCCAGCACCTCCACAAACTCAACTCAACAGCACGTGTCAGCACACAACCACACACAACAGCAACTCAACACCAAGACTGTCCACAAAAGCACCCAGCACCTCAAAACTAGAATGCACCTCACAGTCTCACTCAGAGCTCCTTCACTCCTGCAACCCGTCAGTCTCCTCAAGCCCATCAGAACCTCAAGAGGAGAGACAGCAGCATAATTGTTGCACCGAATCATTTGAAACTTGAGCTCGATTTTGTCCACGGACTACAACATCATCATCCACGAGCACCGGCAGAGAACAGAAGAGTAAAGACAACATCGTCATCGGGCCCCTCTGCCATGGCCTCTTACTCCTTCCATGCCTACGGCCTCTTTGACCATCTTGACAATAGCAATACAGACGGTGGCACTGTTTCCGGGAGAGGATCCGTGATTGCTGAGAAGTTCTGGTGTCCCACCTCAAAACACTCTGCTTTAAGTTTCACTGCTGCGAGAGGGTGCATTGGGTGCCCCGTCACACATTATGCAAGTATTTCACACCGTGAAACAAACGATGTTTTCCTTTTGTTCAGCACCAGAAGAGTGGACATCACAAAAGCTCTGGGATCTTTCAATGAGATCGTGGTGAGTTTTGAACAGCGAGCAGGGTGTGAAAAATCTGTGACCCCAAATGAGCCAAAGTCATAAGGCATCTCAAGCCTTCTACCTCGCAAAGACTTCTGTGCCACAAAGGATCATCAACGCCATCAACGTGGATCCCAGTTTCATAGGTTGTCTAACATGAGAAAAACTGTGCTCCAATACTATTTGGAAACCCTGTTCACATAGCCAACCATCAGCAAGTCACACGTGATCAGCTGCCATCTCTACGATCATATGTACCACATCCACCGAGAGGGCATGAGACTGTTTGCAAAAAGCATCAAGGCATCGATGGGTCATTCCTGAACAGCGTGCTTGTGTTGTTATCAGAAGTTTTCTACCCATCCGGATTTTCCGGGAGGAGAGATCATACAGCTACTCTGCCGCTGTAGTGGCACGACGAGGTAGATCAGACTCCACTGACCTTGTCCAGATGTTGTGTTCTTTCTCTTTTACAAAACATGCTCAAAATGTTGTTGTTTGGATATGTGATAATCTACTAGCTTAAGCACACTCTGGATCTATGGGAGGGGTCAAGAATGCTTCTCATTTGTCATTATTTCTTAATGACATTCATTTATTTATTTACTTATTTGTTATATCGTGATGTCTGATACATGTTTATTTTTAAATGTAACATTTGTAAAATGGATCCACTCACTGCATTTCTCTATATTACCTTTTTTTTACCCATGATGAATCTCTATATTTACATGATTGTGTCATTAACTCATACATTATTCTGGTAATTATAATAATACTCAATGTCATCGTTTAAAATAACAAGCTATAAGTACATTCAAGGGATGTTCTCTTCCATCAGCTTCAAGCTTGGAGAGAAAATCACAAACTCTGATTTTGTAAATATTGTATATACTTTGATTCAGAACATATAATTATATTACTTTCATTGAGACATGGAGTCGTTCAGACTCCAAATCCTTTGGACACTCCTCCAAACTACAGAGAGTTACGTATACCATCAATCATGCAACAGCCTTTGATGCATGTTAAAAACGGAAGGGATTCAGGAGGAATCATAGTTTGGTTCTGTGAAAGAGCACTTATGCTGTGGCAGTATATTCAGCCTGTGAAAAAAGGAAAAACGCATATTTGGATAATTTGTAACTTAAAAAAGAGATTTTTGTTTAGATGAGGACCTGTACCTATGTGCCTCATATATCCCCCCACGTGAATCGCCTTATTACAATGAAGATATCTTCTCAACCTTACAGTCAGAGATCATATACTTTCAGTCTCTAGGCCCAGTTCTATATAATGGGGGATCTGAACGCTATTCGAACAGGGAGAGAAGCAATTGTTTTGACTACATTAGTTCAGATGGAGATAAATATATTAACAGTTCACATACGTGTGCAGTTGGGGTTTTTCCAACAAAAACGTTTAACTAAAGCACGACAGAATTATGACTTTGTTATTCACACCGTAAACACACATGGAAAACAGGTCCTGCAGCTCTGTAAAAGCCTGGGTCTATACATCGTTAACGGCAGAACAAAGGGTTTCCGATTCTCTGGGTCGACTCAAGACCTAAAAGACTCCCGAAGCTCAAGGTATCTGGGCAGCAGCACAGTAGATTACGCCATTACAGTGGATCTAGACCAAAGTCAAAAAACACAACTATTTCACAGTGATGCCACAGCTACCGTTATCAGACCACATATGTCACATCGTCCTCAGTCTGAACAGGTTAATATAAAATAAAAAACAGGGAATCTTCTGCCATTTTTCTTCAGAGCAGAAGGGTAAACTGTACCCCCTCCCCCTCCAAATTTACATGGAGTAAAGACAGTCCCGCCCAGTATGAAGCCCAGCTCCACAGCACTCATGTGGAGAACATGATAGACTCATTTGTTCTGACTTCATTTGATGAAGAGAAGAAAAGTATCAATTTAGCAACAGAACAATTAACTACTATTTTCTCTACAGTGGTCAGAAAAGCCTGAGAAAAAGTTTGGAAATTCACATTACAGATGTAAAAAAGATTTCATTGCATAGCTATGTAAGCTGGTTGGTTTGATAAAGAATTCAGCCAAATTTACTAAGATGTAAAGATTTACGATCATTTTTTGATCAAATAAGAAACACAGAGACCTTGGTTCTGCGCTTAAACCATCAAACCCGAGCCACATATCAACAAACCCTTAAAATATACAAGTCACTGCTAATACAGAAAAAAGCTGATCACATGAAAATAAAGCTCAACAAGATTGAGGAGGCAGTTGATCAAAATTATTTTTGGGAATTATGGAATAATTTAGATAAATCCAAAGCAGGTGCTGGTCAAAATTAGACATTGCCATCCACGACCCAAACATCTGGACTGAACATTTTGGAAACCTATATTCACAAAATGAACCAACCCTTACCCAAAAACATCTGACCTCCAAATTACATGACCTAGAATTCACCACAAAAGAGCAGCTCAACCATTTAGACAACCCCATAGTGTTTATTAAATGAACTTTTAATTTTGAGGCAAAATTAAATCCCTAAAAAATAAAAAATCCTGTGGCTTGGATGGAATATCTAATGAGATGCTGAAACCCCATAGCAGCTTCAAATTGAAAGATGCTATTCTGAAATTATTCAATCTCGTATTAAAATCACCTGGTGCCACACTTTCCTGAAATCTGGAAAGAAAATCTAATAACTCCAATTTTTAAAACAAGGTGAGAAGTACGACCCAAACAACTATAGAAATGGCATCACAGTCAGCAGTAGGCTACCTGGGGGGAAAACTATTCTGCTCCATTATTAATGACAGATTAGTTTCAAAAGACGACCATTCATTCAAGAGGGCAAGACACAAACTTCTAGACAACTGTCAAATTGGATTTATGCCAAAACAGAGAACATCAGATCACATTTACACAGAGCTCTGTGTCACACACTCATACAAAAACACGTTCAGCAGAGGCGAAGGGAAACACAGGGAAAATATTTGGTTGCTTCATCGATTTCCAAAAAGCCTTCGATTCGGTAACCGCACCCTGGGCACAATGGACTTTTGAAACCTAAAACCCATTATCGAAAGTGGAATAGGAGGAAGGACGTATGACATCATAAAGGGTGGACATATACAACGGGAACAAATGCTGTGTCAAAATCAATGACAAACGAACTGATTATTTCAGTCAGACCAAAGGAGTCCGTCAAGGCTGCAGCATTTCTTGTGTCAGCCGACTCTATTTAATATCTATATTAACGAACTGACAGCATCAGCACTTGATAAGTCCTCTTGTCCTGGTCTGACCCTCGAGGGCAGAGAAATCAAATGCCTCCTGTACGCAGACGATGGTCCAAAGTTCTGTTGCTGTCGCCTCATGAAGAGGGGCTGCACCAATTTTGCCTCTCCATTTTGGAAAGTACAGTCCCAATGATTGGGCCTTACCGATAAACATGGAGAAGTCAAAAATCATGATCTTGAGGTCAGTGTAAAAAGCCTCGTCTTGCTGACAAAAAATATGAGTTTAAAATTGGGGAAACAATTCTTAATCATGTAACCTGCTATAATTATTTGGGTCTGACGATCTCAGCCTCTGGCAGTTCAATACTGCAATAAAAGATCTGACAGATAAGGCACGCAGGGCTTTTTACAGTATAAGAAGACCCCTGATTAAATTCAACCCACCCATTAAACTGTGGCTAAAAATCTTCGATAGCATCATCAAACCCATTCTTCTGTACGGCTGTGAAATCTGGGGATGCCTCAAATTTATTTTCCAACTAAACTATGACCTACACACATGGGACAAAAGCTACCAGTACTGTTGAAATATTCCATGGTATCCTTGAGTTCTGCAAAAACATCTTGGCCAGAATTCACCGACCTTAACGCCCCAAAAAATCTGGGGTATTGTGCAGGGCAGAACTGGATATGCCGATTCCCTCTGCTCTCTGAAATCCAGAAGAGCTGAGCCACTATCAGCAAAGTTCTGGTTCCATCTTTCAGACACGCAGTGCCACAGACAGATAGCTACCATCACGCCGCAGTGCTGCAGTTCACCTATCGGCAAAAACACCCAACTAAGAGAGTGCTGTACATGCCATACTTTTCATGCACTATTTAGTGGAGATTTCTAAATGAATACATCAAAAATCTTTTTTTGTATTGGTCAATTATTCAAATTTTCAGATACAATTCGGTTTTCATTAGTTGTCACTTAACATTCAAAAGTTAAAGAAACTGAAACACTTGATAACCCAGTCTGTGTGGAAGAATACATTATACATTTCACTTTTTGATTGGCAGCATTTGTGAAAGTAACTCAAGTAAACTTTTTGAAATTAACTTACTTCCACACCTGTATAAAATCTTCTGATTTTTTTATCTGTTTAAATTAGCTCCATACCTGAGCATTATTAAAAGCTATGGTCAGAGAAAGCTGCTGACGAAGTATCGTCTGAGTGAACACAGTCTGTGTGTAGAGACGGGCCGACACAAGCAGAGCTGAGAGCCAGAAGCTCAGACTGTGTTCTCACTGCACGAAGTGTTTGTGTGTGTGTGTGTGTAGAGACGGGTGCGACACAAGCATGGAGATGCCAATTCAGACTGTGTTCTCCAACTGAACAGACGGACAACATAGAGGACGACTTGCACTCCTTACGAGAGTGCAGCAAATATAATCACATCAGAGATGCTATTTCAAACAAATAGTGCTAGTGTCACCTGAAAACAGTTCCCAGCAAACGAGCAACACAGATTTTTAATGAAACTCTCGTATATATTGGGAGAGAAGGAAAAGTGCATCCACCTGGCAAATATGCGCAGTATTCTGTGAATACTCCAGCCCATCAAATGAGGGACAAAGGCTGAACCCTCCTCACCATCTAACACTAGCTCTCTGACATATTCTTTTAATCTATTGTTCATTTTTTAATTTTTTTTTATACAGTTGCCAGAATTATGAGAATTATCATCAGACCATTTTACTAAACCATAATTGAATAAGAGATAGGAGATCTTTGAGGATCAAGATGACAAATAAATGTGAAGAAGGACGGATGGACATACGGACGGACAGACAGACAGACAGACAGAGAGAGAGAGACAGACAGACAGACAGACAGACAGACAGACAGAGAGAGAGAGAGAGACAGACAGACAGACAGACAGACAGACAGACATACAGACTGACAGAGAGAGAGAGAGACAGACAGGACAGACAGACAGACAGACAGACAGACAGACAGAGAGAGGAGAGACAGACAGACAGACAGACAGAGAGAGAGAGAGAGGACAGACAGACAGACAGACAGACAGACAGACAGACAGACAGACAGACAGACAGGACAGACAGACAGGACAGAGAGAGACAGACAGAGACAGGCAGACAGACTGACAGATAGACAGAGACAGACAGACAGACAGACAGACAGAGAGAGAGACAGACAGACAGACAGACAGACAGACAGACAGACAGACAGACAAACAGATAGATAGGTCACATGCAAATAAAAGTGTAGACAATGCAATGATGTGTGCATCATGTTCATCATGATACAGTGTACACTAATTTAAAGACAACACATAAATTGAAGGCTTTAGGTAAAATTGTGATGTTGATTGCATTAGATAATATACTGTGCTGAAATGCATCATTCTGTAAATGGCAAAAAGCTGCATATGAAACTTAACTCATTTGCATTTCCGGTTGAAGATCTGTTTAAGAAGGGCTGTGCGATATGATGATTATTTTGTTTGTCCTTCAGGCTGTGTTCGATTGCGTGGTCACATCCCTGAAGAACGTCTTCAACATCCTCATCGTCTACCAGCTCTTCATGTTCATCTTTGCTGTGATTGCAGTGCAGCTCTTCAAGGGGAAGTTCTTCTACTGTACCGACGGATCGATGGGCACACAAAAAGAATGCCAGTAAGTGCAACCGTGTGCTTTATATATACTGTATATGTGAGTGTGGGATTAGAGCTGGGGAGTTATGAATTACATTTACTTGAGTAAAACCTTTAGGAAAATGTGTACTTTTAAGAGTAGATTTAAAAGTGGGTATTTTGACTTTAACTTCTCATGAAAAATTGTAATTTTACTTTGTGGAGCAATGCTGCTCTTGTTCCTTTATTTTAATGCAATATATATTCAGAAATGCATAGTTTATTCAATGCATGCTGTTTTTTATTATTTTCTGTGGCATGAGCGATGCAATCCAAAATGTAGCTGTATACATTATTATATAAAGCAAAGGACCTGAAATGATTTTGGGGCAACAGATGAAATACCAGAATTAATGCTCATCTATGATGTGTTTGTTGCAAATATATTAATTAAGCTAATAATAGAATCATCTAAATCAATTAAATATAATCTATCTTGTTATTGTAAGATATATGATCTAACGTAACTAGTAACTCGCTACTTGAGTAGTTTTTTCATTGGATGCTTTTTTACTCTTACTCAAGTAACTGTTAAGATTATTACTTTTACCATTTTTTTACTGTTTGCATTTACTAATAAAAAAAAAACACGTATCACTATTTCAGCCATGCATAGACATTCTGAAGTTATGTTTCAAGGCTGTCAATTGTAATTAGTGTGATTCAATATTAAAATTAGCAAGTAAATTAAATAATACATGTCCCTACCATCAGTGCAGTTCATGCTTGTAGAGCTATGTTTTGTGAATCATGTGAAATGCTTTGAATATTCAAACATAATACATTTTAAAACATTATACATGTTTTGTTCATTTGTATACTCTTTGCTCTTAGTCAAGTAACTATTAAGTGTACTAATTCTACTTTAACTTGAGTAGATATTTCTAGAAGTACTTTTTGTTTGAGTACAGTTTTTGGATACTCTTCCCACCTCTGTGTGGGATTGAGAGTACAGCACTTCCCAATTAGCCTGATAGATCTAGATGAATCTCCAAATGAAGTCACACTACAGTAGTGAGAGGATGAGGATGGAGCGCTGCTAGGACCAGTTCTGTATGTTTATTTTATTAAGAGTTCATGAATCCTGGTGAAAGTGTGCATTGATTAGTATTCTCTCATGGATGTTTTGTTTGTTGTCTGCCATGGTTTGAATTGTTCTGTGTTGTGTAGAGGCTACTACATTGACTATGGGAGGGACAGGAAGGAGGTGAAGAAGCGGGAGTGGAGGAGACACGAGTTCCACTATGATAATGTCCTCTGGGCTCTTCTGACACTCTTCACTGTGTCCACCGGAGAGGGCTGGCCACAGTATGTCCATTCATTATATACTGCACCAGACTAGTGTATATACTGTTGTACCTCTGTTTGCCTTGCTATTAGACTAAAACTACTTGGTTTCAGATCACTTCGCAAACATGTTAATATATCAGGTCACACTTACTAATGGTTTTGTGAAGTATGGCTATATAGTGCAACAGAATGCAATTGAAAATGCCATTATTTTTCTCCATACACTCTTAAAAATAAAGGTGCTTTAAAAGATTTACATTTATGCATTTAGCAGACACTTTTATCCAAAGCGGCGTACAGTGCTTCAGGCTCTCCATTTTTTGTCAGTATGTTCTTCACAGCGATGCCATAGAAGAACCATTTTTGGTTCCATGAAGAACCATTCAGTTCTTTAAAGAACCATATTTTACCTTTTTATAATCTGAAGAACCTTCTCTCACCACAAATAAAAAACATTTTGTGAAACAGAAAGCTTCTTCAGATGTTAAAGGTTCTTTATGGAACAATTTAGACAAAAAGGTTCTTCTTTGGCTTAATGAGGCACCTTTATTTTAAGAGTGTAGGGAAATTGATTTGTTGCCTTATAACACTTTAAAGACAGACTTACTGTGGGTTGAAGGAATTTGTTTTTGTTGAAGCTATTCGCATTATTTCAACTTATGTTTAAAATAATTGTTTAACAGGACAATCCCTGGTGAAAAACTACACTACCCTTGGTGCAGTACAGAAAATTCCACCAATCAGAGAGCTGCAGCAAGCAAATTGTGCCAAACCAGATATTTAGCTCCACCCACTCCCATGAAGCAATGAGAATGATGTAACCACTATTCTCTCAAAATCCTTATACATATAAGTGTGCATGCATATTTTGAGATAAACTTAAAATATATTGTTTCTATATATACAATCAACAACTTTGAATGGATTGTTTTATATTTCTCCATTGCTTTTAAATAGATTGTCATTCACAGTGCTTTATGGGATTGTAGTTTCTGACCATGATTTAAAACATTACATACACAGTCTTAGTTCTTTGTCTGTTTGTTAGATTTTCTAAACATGTTTTGCTTCAAATCAAAGTTTGAAGTGTTGTGATTCTTCTCGTATGTTTGGTTTGATTCATGGATTATAACTCTTTAACCAAATCCCTATGGGAAAAGTGAATCAGAAAAAAACTTCCGGAACCAGTGCTGCTGAATAGTGGGCTGGCAGTAATGCACTCAATAGGAAGGCCTGGATGTTTCTGACGTACTTGAGCATTTGGCATCATGATGCATTTTTGGTCCGCTCCCAAGATTGTTCTGAGATCTGAGAGGGATAGAAACTTTCCTGCAAGGAAGAGTCTTGTCAGTGCAGGGCTATTGATGGTAGGCTATTCTCAAGTATTTGTAACACATCTGCAAGGAAATGTGTGTCAGTGGAGATTTAGCTCTCTACGTTTTGGTTTCAGACAGTTTGCCTAAACTTCCTCTGGAGAATTGCGATGTAGAGGTGAATACTTTTGAAAAAAAATGTGTTTGCTAATGGATTCAAGGTCATAAAGTTAATGCTTTTCTCTGTGCATAAGTGCCTGTTTAAAGACATAATGGTGAACGGAATATAATGACCATATTTAAATTAGACAGATCTCATTGATTTTAAATAAATTAATATGTTAACAAGGTTTAAGTGCTCATTAAACTATCCAAAATCAGAGGACTGAATGCCATCAGAATGAAGCACTGGGCTTTGATTCCAAAAAAATGCAGTCAAATTACCAGACAGCCTTCTGTGGAGATGCAAATCGGATCCAGAATGCCAAAAATGTTGGCAAATATCGAGCCTGAAAGAGCTGGGCTTCTCGGTGAGCACAATAGATGTCACGTTGTGAAAGCTTTTGGCAGTATGAATTAGCAAAACCACGCGACAGTTACCAGAACCTTTCCAGATATTTTCTAAAACCTTGAAACATACAACTGTGCAATATCTTCTGCACAGTAGATGTGACATAAAAACATTTGTTTTTAAGACAGTTATTCATGCTTTGTTTTAGTATGCTAGTGTTTTTTGTTCTTTTAGCAAATATTGTTATAATCCAGTGAAATTTTCATATGAACAAGGAGTCCCACAACAGATGGTATGGCCCACGCAGAGATCTAATCTCACCATCTTCAAGTCAGTCTGGGGTTCATCCATAGAAGAACTGTGGATCCTTCTCCAAGATGCTTGGAACGAACTAGCTTAAAAAATGCATGCGAGCAAAACCAGGAAAAAGCTAGAGAAGGAAGAGCAAACTTCAGTGGACTGACGACGCAATATACTTTAGCACCCTTATTAATATTCCAGACTTTTAAAGAAATGGAAATGCAACCAAAGATATTTTTTTCTTTTTACTTTTTAATCCAACTTCATACTCCTTATGATTTAAAATAATTAGGATGTGGGTAACAGAGAACTATATAGTTGTTGCAAATGTCGCAACCAAATGTATTTTTATCAGTACTGTTATTTAAATGATTGTATTCCATCGTTTGATTTATGAAGGAGATTCATAGATCTTAGAAAGATGAGCCTCCACCTAAAACATTTCTTCAGGGTTATGCAGTTATGAGAGCCGTGATGCTGCTTATTGCATCCAATAATAAACTGTGTGCACAGTCTGGATAACTGCTCAGAGATATCCTCAAACCTTTTCTGCAGGTCCCACCTTTGAGTGGACTTCATAACAGATCTTATCTTGTTACAACCATTTTCTCTAGCTTTGGTAATTATTGGAAAATTCTCAAAGATGTGCAAATTAATCCCTATAAGCAGCCAGCCAACTTGTGTTTTCAAAAAATATGGGCTGTCTGAAGACTTTGTGTCACAATATACTTCTGGAGTACTGTCAGCATTTATGACCTGTTGGAAAACATCAGTTTAGACTCTGAATTGGCGAGCCACCTCTGTTTGTTATGAATCTTATGTTACAGTGTTACTGCTAAGACTAATGTTGAGTTGGGATCCATGTAGAGAGATGTTTGTTTAATAGTTGATGCCAAGAATCAGTGGTTGAAAAGGCAGGAAAAATAATGTGGACTGTCATTGATGAATTGAGTGTGGGTTGAGTAGCATGTCTGTGAAGAAGCAGAAGATTTAATGTTGCAGATTTTAAATGCTGAAAATTGACTTTTTTCCCAGACGTTGATGATGCGTTTCCATCATAAATGTAGCTATTTAAAAATGTAATGTACATTTGTAACACTATTCTCAAGTTATATCACTTTGGCACTCATTTAAAGAAGGAGTGTGACAATGTGGAAAATTTGATATCGTTCTCTCTTCTGACCAACACAATCAATCTCTCTATATTTGTTCCCAATTTGGAAAGTCATAGCAATGTTTCCGTTTACCACCATTGCAGTATATAAGCACCCCTGGAATGCCCACGGCTTTATTGACTGAGAACGGAGCCATGTTTGGGGAAAACAAACCTCATATTCAGTCCATGTAACAGTAAATAAATGGCAAAAAGATGACTTTATTTTTTGTTGAATTAATTGGATGTGTTCATTATGCTTTCTACAGAGTTCTCCAACACTCGGTGGATGTGACTGAGGAAAACCTCGGCCCAAGCAGAGGAAGCCGAATGGAGATGTCCATTTTCTATGTTATATACTTTGTGGTTTTTCCCTTCTTTTTTGTCAACATCTTTGTTGCTCTCATCATCATCACATTCCAGGAGCAGGGAGACAAAATGATGGAGGAGTGCAACTTGGAGAAAAATGAGGTGAATGTATATTTACGACTACATTATCCAGTATACTAGATTACACATCAAGCTATTTCATATTTTTACTAGGTTTTATTAACTGCCCTTAACATCATTTAGTGATATTAACGCCATTAATATGAATAAGACAAAAAAATAATAAATGTTTCTAATCAGCAGTATTAATCTGCATGTTCCTTCACTGCTTTCTTATCTCACTCTTCCAGCGGGCATGCATTGACTTTGTTATCAGTGCAAAACCCCTGACGAGATACATGCCTAAGAGCAGACAGACCCTCCAGTACCGATTGTGGCACTTTGTGGTGTCGCCATCTTTCGAGAACACGGTTCTAGTCATGATTGCACTCAACACAGTAGTGCTCATGATGAAGGTATAACTTTCAACATACAATATTCCAGCTTTAAAAAGTGAGGCTATATATTTGGTCTTGGATTTCATGGTCTTCATCTTTAGCTGAACTAGCTTAAATGAGATATTTTGAGGTGCCTGCAGCATTTGTGATTTATAATCGTAATGCTTTTCAGTACCACTCGGCGCCAGCTGCCTACGACCTTGTCCTGAAGAACCTCAACTCAGCGTTCACTGTGCTCTTCTCTCTGGAATGCATCTTAAAGATTTTCGCCTTTGGGTTCATTGTGAGTTTAATGACATCACATTGATGTTAAAAGGACAGTTCACACAAAAACTAAAAGTTGCTGTTCATTTCCTCACCTCAGGCCATCCAAAATGTAGGGGACTTTTTTTTCAGTACAGCAGTAAAGAAGATTTTTTGCGGAAACTGTGGCCTTTGATGATTCATTACCTGCAAATCAATGGCTACCGTCACTTTGAGAGTCAAAAACCATATCTCACTAAACATATATCACCAGGAGCATTGGGGATTAATTTTGTGTCGCCTGATAAAGTTTTTTTGACTCTCAAATTGATGGTAGCCATTAATTTGCATTTCATGAATCACCAAAGAATCACTTCCATCTTGGATGTCTTGTGGGTGAGTAAATTAACAGCAAATTTTCATTTTTGAGTGAACTATCCCTTCAATGAAGAATACATTTTTAATGTACTTGAATTGATTTACTTGTTTATCATTTTCATTATTGTTACTCTGGTCTCATCTCACAGAACTACTTCCATGATACATGGAACATCTTTGATTTCATCACTGTGCTGGGCAGTATTACTGAAATTGTGGTAGATTTACAGGTAGGAATATGTCATGTAGTAGTCTGAGTATATGAATCAGAAGTGTGTTTCAGTGCTGGGGTCTCTGGGCCACCTGTATTGTTTGTTTCTTTTTGCCACCCCCACCCCCTTCTTTTTTATTTTACTTATTTTTCAGTAAATATATATATAAACATCCTTAAAACAAGATACATGTTTAAATAGTCTATCAAGTAATCTTTACTACAACAATTTACTGCCCCTCTCTTTTTATTCAGTCTGTGAACACTATCAATATGAGTTTCCTGAAGCTTTTCCGGGCAGCTAGACTCATTAAACTGTTGAGACAAGGCTACACAATACGGATTCTGCTGTGGACATTTGTTCAGTCATTCAAGGTACAATCACATTTGTACTGAATATACCACTATTATTCAGGGTTTGCATAGTTATGAAAAAAAAACTGTTTTAAAATTGTGATTTCCATATCTAGAAAGGTAAAAGAAATTACCAAAGTTTTTGTTATGGGAAAGAAAAAGTAACAAAAAATATAATGAAGGAAAGGAAAATAATAGTAAATGAACAATATGTACAACATTATTTTCACTCTCTTCTTGTTTCAGGCTCTTCCATATGTTTGCCTTCTAATTGCCATGCTTTTCTTCATCTATGCCATTATTGGCATGCAAGTAAGTTTTTCATATCATTTCGGAAGTTATCAGAATGCTGTAAACTTTACCCATAAACTTTATAATTTAATGGTATTGGCTCAATACATTCCCCAAACATCAGAACGTACTTGTATTTTGGCAGTTCAGTCTCTATAAATGATCAAATCCGTTTATGCGTCTGTATTTGTGGGCTGGTGTATGTTAAAGTTATAACCAAATTATGCAGTCTTTCTTTTTTCCCAAAATTGTATAAGGGCACACATTTAGATTATTTCCTTTTTTGAAAATGTGCCAGACATTTAGAAGAACGTCCCAGGTTGCGTATGTAACCATGGTTCCCTGAGGGGAACGAGCCGCTGCATCGGAGGATGCTTTGGCAACGCACCTGTGTTCCCACGCTCTGACATATGTGTGTAATCCGTCCGAGGGAATCCCGGCTGACGTCACCGGTGGAGATGACGTAGCAACCAGGAAGTATAAAAGCACCTGTGGTGAAGACAGCGGCAGCTTCAAAGTGAAGTAAGCGCTCGCAGGGATGCAGGAAGTGTGGAATGCAACGCAACGTCTCGTTCCTTCAGGGAACAATGGTTACATGCGTAACCTGGGACCTTCCCTTTTGGGAACTCGAGCTGCATCAGAGGACGCTTTGGGAACTAAACTGCCCATGCCACCATACTGACAAGTCCCTGACTAGTGTGTAACGGCACAAATTAGGCAGAAAAAACTGAAGAGCCAGGATTGGCCTCAAGGTCAAGGCTGTAGAACCTGACAAAGGTCAGAGGGGTGGACCATCCCGCAGCATTACAAATATCGTGCATCAATACACCAGATGAGAAGGCCTTGGAAGCCGCCATACCTCTAGTAATATAATAATGATTATTATTATTATTAAGCTCAGATGAGCTTTATTTGTCACATACACAATTATACAGAGTATAACCAGCAGTGAAATGTGTTCTCTGCATTTAACCCATCCAAGTGCACACACACTTTGGAGCAGTGGGCAAGCCGATACTGCGGCGCCCAGGGAGCAGTTGGGGGTTCGGTGCCTTGCTCAATGGTCTCACCTCAGTCGTGGATAATTCCTGCCGAAGCAGAGATTCGAACCCACAACCTCGGGTTACAAGTCCGACGCTCTATCCACTAGAGCCACGACTAGTAGAATGAGCCCTGACCCCCAGAGGTGAGGGGAGATCAGATGACTCATAAGCAGTGGTAATAGCATTAACTATCCATCTACTGAGGGTCTGCTTGTTAGCAGGATGACCCTTCTTATAAGGACTGTATCATGCAAGGCCTGGCCAGTACGGGGCTACTAACAATAGACGAACCTCGTCCCGGCGAACTCTCTCCAGATCTCCCGGGAGCAGAGCAATCGGGGGGAAGGCGTACAGACGAAGCCTCTGACACGAGGCTTTACAGCCCCAGTGGAGCTGAAAGAGTCAGAGCGAACCAGAGGGGACATTGTGAGGTCTCTTGAGATGCAAACAAGTCCACCTGGGCTCGACCAAACTTCTTCCAAATCTGCTCCATCACCTCGGTGTGGAGCATCCATTCCCCGGGCCTCAGCCCCTGTCTCGACAGGATGTCTGCTCCCTGATTGAGGTACCCAGGGATGTACACTGCCCTCAGGGACAGCAGTCTCCCCTGGGCCCACAGGAGGATCTGACACGCCAGCCTGTACAAGGGGTGCGGACGCAGACCCCCTGGTGGTTGATGTAAGAGACCACCAACATATTGTCTGTGCGTACTAGCACATTATGGCCTCTCAGGTCTGGCAGAAAGTGTTTCAAAACTTTAAATACTGCCAGCATCTCCAGGCAATTGATGTGCCACATGAGATGGGGACCTTCCTACAGACCTTGGGCGGAGCGGCCACTCATGACTGCTCCCCAAGCCTGTGAGGGAGGCGTCCATCGTTAGCGTTACGCAATTACAAGGAGCCCCCAATACAGGGCCTTGTGACAGGAACCACGGTTTCTTCCACATGTCTAAGACACGTAAGCATCGCCACGTGAGCTTGATCCTACAAAATGGGTTGCCCCTCGGGGAAAACTCTGTGGTCCTGAGCCACCACTGCAAGGGTCTCATGTGCAGCAGGCCAAACGTTATCACGATGGACGCAGCTGCCATCAGACCCAACAACTTTTGAAAAAGATTCACAGTGAGTAACTGGCCTTCTCTCACTCTCTTGACTGTCGTGAGGATCGACTCAATACGAGGAGGAGACAGACGTGCCTTCATAGTGGTCGAATCCCACACCACGCCCAGATGAGTGGTCCTCTGTACTGGAAGAAGCACACATTTCTTTGCGTTTAGCCTTAACCACAAGTCTTTCATGTGAGCGAGAAAGACATCTCGATATCGAACTGCTAACTGCTCTGATTGAACCAGAATCAGCCAATCGTTGATGTAATTCATTATGCGGGTGCCCTGGAGTTGCAAGGGAGCCAGAGCTGCATCCATACACTTTGAGAAAGTGCGGGGTGAGAGTGCTAGGCCGAATGGAAGAACTCAATATTGATAAGCTTTGCCCCTGAAAGCAAACCTTAGGAACTTCCGGTGTTGAGGAAGAATGGATATATGGAAGTAGGCGTCTTTCAGATCTATCATCACAAACCAGGACCAGATTTGAGACACGACTTGCTTGATAGTAAGCATCTTGAAACTCAAGTTGATAGTAAGCAACTTGAGTCTCATGACTGAGCAGTTCAATAATCTCAGATCTAGAATTGGACGCAACCTCCCCATACTTCTTCAGAACAATGAAGTAACGGCTGTAGGACCCTGACTCTGTCATGAGGAGGGACCATCTCGATGGCTTCCTTCCTCAAAATAGTATCTACGTCTTGTTCCATTACCAGAACCTGCTCGGGGCCCACTAAAGTGAGAAATACCCCGTTGAACAGAGGCGGACAAGACCCAAACTAAATTTGTACCCTCTCTCTACAGTGTGCAGGACCCATTGAGATACATTTGGCAGAAGCTTCCACGCTGCCAGAAAATTTACTAAGGGAACCAGTCTTTTGAGCTCTCGAACTACTAGCTCGGTGCCCTGAAGCAGAGGACTGGCAGGGAACGGTCGATCTAGCTGTTATAAACACTTCTTTAGAGGTAGCAAGCCTCTCAAGCCTCCCCCCTGTCTTTCTCTCTGAGGAGAGGGGCACGAGTGGCAACGCTCTGCTTTTGGACTTCTCAGTGAGAGGAGCTTGTACACGGCTGGGGCTGATTCCGTCTATCAGCCCCACTTTGAGAAAAGCGAGGGAGAAATTACTGAAAAGCAGCCACTCGTTTCTTAGCCTCCTGAAACCTGTCGACTACTGTGTTTATAGCGTCGCCGAGCAAGCCAGAAGGCGAAATACAGGTGTTTAGTAGAAAAACCCTGTCTTTATCATTAATCTGAGACAGGGTCAACCACAAATGCCTCTCTGTGGCCACTAGGGCTACCATGGACCGCCCAATAGCTCTAGCTGTCTCCTTGGTAGCTCGGAGTGACAAATCTGTGACTCTACGCAATTCAGTGATATCGTAATTTTTTATATATTCTCCCTCATCCATATATTTTAGCAGGTCAGCCCGATATGCCTGCAACACCTCCATAGTGTGCAAACAACCTCCAGCCTGACCTGCCACCATGTACGCTTTACCCACCAAAGCCGAAGAAGTCCGAAGAGGCTTGGTGGGTAATACCGGGGCTTAAAGGGAAGAATGATTTGACACATCAGAACTGAAGAGGCTGGCCGAATATGGCTTATCCCACAATCTAGACACCTCAGTGTGTAAATCGGGAAAAAACGGCAAGCCCTGGCGTGGAGGCGGAGACCTAGAGCACAGGAAGCGTTCGTCTAGCTTGCTTTTCGAATGCTCCTGACACTCTCTTTCTGCTGGCCACTCAATATTTAATTTAGCCACAGCTCTAATCACCACATTCAATAGCTCCTCAAACAAGACAGACTGTGGTAGCAAATCTACAGCCTCATCTCGATCAACACTCGCGCTACCCTCCTCCTCAGAGGAAGATAACACAAGCGCCGAGCCCTCTCTCGGGTCGGAGGAAACCGTCTCAGAATGTGTCCCCGTCCCCAAAGAGTAAGCGTTAGATCTGGCAGGGGAAGAAGGGGAAAAGGATGTGCCCATATCCAATCTTTCTGAAAGATCCATCTGTGATCCCTGCCCTGCCTCGGCAAAAGCGGGACCCGAACCGCAGGGAACACGGGCGAGAGCACCCTCCTCAAAGAGCACTCTCCGAGAGCGGAGCGTCTGCATTGAAAGAGGAACACAATGCGGGTAGTCAGCTCCCTCAAGAGCTGACCGAGTATGCTCCGCTCCCAGACAAGCAACTCACAAAAAACTGAAACGCTGCTTATCAGACTCATGCTTGCCAGTTGCAATTTTAATGATATAATAACGGGACAAACAGTAAATAAGACGTAACACACATATAGCGCTTACTGAACAACAGAAGCTGCCTCTGTCTTCACCGCAGGTGCTTTTATACTTCCTAGTGGCATTGTCATCTCTGCCGGTGACGTCAGCCGGGATTCCCTCGGACGGATTACACACATGTGTCAGAGCGTGAGAACACAGGGGCGTTCCCAAAGCATCCTCCGATGCAGCTCGATTTCCCGAAAGCGAATCAAAAACCTGCTAGTCTGGCTTTTTGAGTAGTTTAGACAATATACTTGATTCTAATAATCGGTCTTATCTTATTCTTTAGGTATTTGGTAACATTAAATTGAATGATGAAAGCCACATTAATCAACACAACAATTTTAAGACTTTCTTTGGTGCCTTGATGCTGCTGTTTAGGTAAGATCGCCAAAAAATATTTACTATTGTTTACGTGCTTTATTTTTAGTAGAATTAGACCAGAATTCATTCTTTTGTTTATAGTTAATTAAATATACAGTTAACCTCTAAATTAAAATTCTGTAATTTGCTCATTATTATGTTTATAGTTAATTACATGTATAGTTTAATGACATGTGTAGTTAAACTCTAAATTAAAATTCTGTCATTTACTCATTCTTATGTTTCTACAAGAGATGTGTTTGAGTGCTCTAGTTCCTGGGTAGATATATTACTTTACACCTTGCAGAAGTGCCACTGGAGAGTCTTGGCAGGAGATCATGCTCTCATGTCTCGAGGGGAAGGAGTGTGAACTGGACCCTTCAATACCACCAACTTTCACCTCTCCAGATCATGAAGGGGGCTGTGGCACGGACTTTGCCCATTTCTATTTTGTCTCATTCATCTTTTTCTGCTCATTTTTGGTGAGACTTTATCAATATCCTGTTCAGAATTTTTAAATGTACAGGGGAGAGTGAGGTAGACAGCATTACTTTTTACTCAAGTTTAGTGCAATAACTCATTTCAGGGCAGGCCCGGCGCCAGGGGGGCAAAAGGGGGCATTGCCCCTCAGAAAGAATTTGTGCCCCTTCAGTTTTCTTAAAGAACTTATTTTTTTAAACCGTTAATGGAATGAATTAATTGGAGGAGCATGCGTGCATCATCTGCAGAGTGCAAAAAGTTGTGTTCGATTTGAGCAGATCAATCAGCATCTGACTAAAAGCAGAGCTTAGGCTATCAAAGTAGGCTACCGTAAGAGCGATTCGCGAGCAGACGCGGGTTACAAACATCGCAGTTTCTCCAGCACGGCTGGCTGCACTAGCTCACATGATGACCGCTAATTCACAATTTACCAGACTCACTCACTGTATTTAATCATGTACTTTAATAGGATTACAAACTCTTTTCATGTTAAATTAATGATATAGTGTATTGTGTCATGTTTATCTAAGCAAAAACTGATAAGAAAATGATTGTACACACAAACCGGGGGTGGGGGGAATGCATCCCTTTCCATCCTCTCCTCTCCTTGTTGAACGTGTTCGAAAGTGAGTGTAGAGGCCAAAGTACAATTCATAATAATGTGAATAAGAATTAATGTTAAAAAGGTAAATAATTTAATTTAGAAGTTCATGTAATACTTAAAAGGTTAAAAGCATACTATAATTCATGTGTTTATAGTATTTGGTACATATTGGTAAAATAGTGTACTGCCTCTTTAAGAACAGGCAAACTCCGGCTATGTTACGTTGATTCTCATTGTGTGATTCAGTTCTTGAGAGCTGTGGAAGCGAACGGTTTTCTTACCTTCTAACTGCTAACTTCTAACTTCTAGCTACTTCTATTAAGAATCTTGTATTTCATTAGCAACTAGAATAAGTGTATTAGTCAGCTCACATTCTCTTTTGTAAATCAGAAACCAAGGAATAAAACCGGAAATCTTCATCTTTTATTTCAACAACGTTTCTGAAGTGGATTTATTGAACTGTGTTGCTGGTCTGGCAATGAACACTACAAATGGGACTAGCTGCTTGGAATAATGTTAGATAGTTATTAGTGTAAGCCATCGCATATCTCAAGATTTCAAACCTCTACATTAGTAAGACAACCGTTCGCTTCCACGGCTCTCAAGATTTCAAACCTCTACATTAGTAAGAAAACCCGCTTGACATTGGACAACGAGCCTTTGGAGAGGTTTGCGGAGAGTGGAACATGAATGAAGGTTCAACGAGGGACTGATTCTCTCAACTAGCCTGATCATGTGCTGTGCTCGTGGTTGGTGAGTGCTAAGTGGATTGCTAATGGTCTCAACGAGTTCGTCGTTGCTGCTGCGTGACTGTTGCAAGTGGAACCTGTAAAAAAAAAACGGGCTGACGATCAAAGCAGTCATGACGGAGACAGGAACAGAAGCCACGGTAAGCCTAACTGAGGAAAAGCGAGTGGTTAAACCAACACTTAAAGCATTGGAATATAATCTGCAAACGAAAATAAGCTACAGAAGCGCCATACTAGGACAACTTACTGAGAAAAAGAACGAATTGCGTGCTTTAATGGATGATGATGCAAATGTGGAAATCATAGCAAAGGAATTGTTGGCCAAGTATGAAACACTGATAAAGAAATTCAGTAAAATAAATGCTGACATCGAAGACATATTCCGCCAGATTGAATGCGTAGAGAATTTGAACACAGTTCAAAGGGATTGGTTTGAGCCAAGAAATAACGAGCACAGAGAATTTGTGCTAGAAGTGAATGCATGGATACAGAATGCAATACTACGCAGAGAAGAGGCTGACAAGGTTAGTGAGCAGATACATCCTGAAGATAGTGTGTCAGTCACATCCAGTAAGTCTAGAAAATCTAAGTCTGTTTCTGCTACTTCTGCAACATCGTCAGCTCGTGCTGAGCGCTTAAAGGTTGAATTAGAGAGAGCTGCTCTGTTAGCCAAGTCAGCTACATTGAGAAAAAGACAGACTTTAGAGGAGCACGAACTACAGCTCAAGGTTGAAAAAGAACAGTTGGAGCTGCAAGCAGGGCTCGCTGCAACTGATGCACGATTAGCCGTGTTAAGAAAATATGAAAGTTTAGATGTGTCAAGTAGAACCAAAGGCAGTAGGGTGGAAATATTGATGTCTGCGCAAAAAAAACGTGATGTCAGCCACAGTAAGAGAAGTGTAGCTAGCAGTGGAACTTGGCATAGCCACACTAGTGGAAGAGGCGCAAATGCTATACGAGCTCATGTTACTTCAGATAATCACACAGATAATCTGGTTACCGTCATGCAATGGCAAAACGACATCACTGAAAGCCTAATAAAGCAGCAAAGGCTATCTACATTGCCATCACCGAACATTCCAGTTTTCAAGGGAGATCCATTAGAATATCGTCTCTTCATGAGAGCTTTTGAGCACCGCATAGAAAGCAAGACTGAAAACAGCAAATATCTGCTTTACTATCTAGAACAGCACACAAATGGGCAGCCTAATGACTTAGTGCGCAGCTGTTTTCATATGGATCCAGAACAGGGCTACCCTGAAGCCAAGAGACTGCTAAAGGAACGATTTGGTGATAAATATAAGATATCCATGGCATACCTTGACAAGGCTTTAAACTGGCCTGCCATTAAAGCAGATGACACCAAGGCACTTGAAGCATACGCCCTCTTTATGACAAACTGCAATAATGCAATGTCAGATCTGGAGTACTTAGAAGAGATGGAAAATGCTGCTAACATGCGCATGATCATCTCAAAGCTCCCATACAGGCTGAGAGAGAGATTTAGGAGTGTCGCCATAGACATTCAGAAAAAGCAAGATCGGCGGACAAAGTTCAAAGACGTAGTGTCATTTGTCAACACACAGGCTGAAATGGCAGCACACCCTGTGTTTGGTGAAATCTCAGGACAAACTAAGCGCCAGACTGAAAGGTCAAGTGGAAAGAAAAACATCACAACACTAGCCACTGAAGTAAAAGAACAGAAAGCTGAGAAAGGTGCTGCTGGTGCTGGAAACAAGAAAGCTCAGGAGAAGGGAACAAACATGGACAAAGCCTTCATGAAACCTTGTATCTTCTGTCAGGGAGATCATACCATGGAACAGTGCAAGAAACTCCAAAGAAAGCTGCACAAAGAAAAGCTTGAATTCCTTAAGAGCAAAGGACTTTGTTTCAGTTGTCTTATAGGAGGACACATGAGTAATGCCTGTGAACAAAAGAAGAGCTGTCAGATATGTTCAGCGACACACCCTACGCTCTTACACATAAAGCAGAAATGTAAAGACTTACCAAAGGAAGAGCAAACCGTTGTCAGTGGATTCGTAGATGCAGGGGAAGCATGCTCTCAGACTGGGGTCGGGGGTACAGGTAGTGTCCTCGCCATCGTTCCTGTGAGAGTAAAGGCAAAGAAAGGCAACAAGGTGCTGACTTGTTATGCATTTATGGATCCAGGGAGTAACGCCTCCTTCTGCACTAACAAGCTAGCGAACGACCTTCATCTGCAAGGAAAAAATGTAAACATCCTACTCACTACTATGGGAGACCAAAGGACAGTCTCATGCAAAGCTGTATCAGACCTAGAAGTGAGTAGCTTAGAAGGTGATGACTTTATCGAGCTTACAGGTGTTTTCGCACAAAAGGTTATCCCCGCAAGTAAAGAGAACATTCCAACCCAAGAAGACGTGGATAGGTGGCCACATCTACGAGGTGTACGAATTCCATCGATCAATGCGGATATCGGTCTTCTGATTGGGACTGATGTGGCAAAGGCTTTGGAGCCAGAAGAGGTAATCCGCAGTGTCAAGGATGGGCCGTATGCAGTACGCACAGCTTTGGGATGGACAGTAAACGGACCGCTGCGTGAGAACATCAGAAGCTGGACAAAGAATGGATACCCGCAGATCCAGATGAATCGGATCTCAGTGGCTCGACTCGAAGACTTGTGGACTCAGCAATTCAAGTATGATTTTCCTGAGAATGCTCAAGGAGAGCAGTTAGAAATGTCTAAGGAAGACCAACTGTTTATGGACAGAGTCTCCAATTCGTCAAAGCTGGTCAACGGCCACTACTCTATTGGTCTGCCGTTGAAGAACAAAGATGTGAAAATGCCCAACAACAGAGCAATGGCAGAGCAACGAGCGCTCAACATGAAAAAGAAGCTTCAGAGAAATCAGACGTTCAAAGAGGACTATGTCAGCTTCATGAATGATGTGATAAAGAAGGGCTACGCTGTAAAGGTCCCAGATGAAGAACTAAAACAGAGTGATGGAAAGGTGTGGTTTATTCCGCATCATGGTGTCTACCACCCTAAGAAGCATAAAATGCGAGTGGTATTCGACTGTGGCGCTTCATATCAAGGAACCACACTTAATGAACAATTACTGCAAGGGCCTGACATGACAAGCAGTCTGGTTGGTGTCTTGACTAGATTCCGTCAAGAGCGAGTCGCAGTTATGGCAGATGTGGAATCAATGTTCCACCAGGTCAAAGTTCCACCAGAAGATGCTGACCTCCTCAGGTTTTTGTGGTGGTCGGACTGCGACACCTCAAAAGAGCTGCAAGAGTACAGAATGGAGGTACACTTGTTTGGAGCCACCTCCTCACCAAGCTGCGCGAGTTATGCGTTGAGAAGGTGTGCTGAGGACAACAAGAACATGTTTAGTGCAGCAGTAGTGGATACAGTATTAAATAATTTTTATGTAGACGATTGTTTGAGATCAGTTGCCACTGAACAAGAAGCAGTCAGACTACTCCAAGACTTGAAGACCATCTGTCAAACAGGAGGTTTTAGACTGACAAAATGGACGACCAACAATCGAAATGTGTTGTTAAACATTCCACTTGAGGACAGGGCAACAGAATTCAAAGATCTTGATCTTGACCAGGATTCACTCGCCATCAAGAGAGCTTTGGGAGTACAGTGGTGTATTCGGTCAGATCAGTTCAAGTTCCACGTGCACATAGAGCAGAAGCCTCTCACCAGGAGAGGAATTCTGTCTACGATGAGTTCAGTCTACGACCCACTGGGAATGTTGTCGCCAGTCATACTGCCTGCTAGAAACATCCTGCAAGAATTGTGTAGACTAAGAACAGGCTGGGATGACACTGTGCCAGAACATTTCGCACAACAATGGACAGAGTGGGCTGAGGAACTTAAACAGCTCACTGACTTTGGAGTGGATCGGTGCTTTAAGCCACCTGAGTTTGGGAAAACAGTGCAAGCTCGGCTGCATCACTTTTGTGACGCGTGCGAAACAGGCTACGGTACTGTTACTTACTTAGTCCAGAAGAACGGTAGCAACCAAATATTCTGCTCATTTGTCTTGGGAAAGGCAAGGGTTGCCCCTCTTAAACCACCAACTATCCCGCGGATGGAGCTGACGGCGGCTGCCTTAGCTGTGAAGGTTGATGTCATGCTGAAGAAAGAACTACAGTTGCCACTGTCAGATTCCAGGTTTTGGACGGACAGTACTGCCGTACTCAAGTACTTAGCAAATGAGAACATCAGATTTAAGACATTTGTGGCGAACAGGATTGCCATAATCTTGCAAGCATCAACAGTGCAGCAATGGAGCTACGTCAACACTCAGTTGAATCCTGCTGATTACGCCTCCAGGGGACAAAGGGTGAGTGTCTTCATGAAGAACGAAGTTTGGATTGCAGGGCCGGTCTTCCTCAGTAAACCTGAAAGGGAATGGCCAGACAAGCATGATCACCTAGAAGAGCTCACGGCTGAAGATCCTGAGGTCAAGAAAGGCATACTTGTCAATGCTATAACAGCAGAAGAAAGCACTGATGCAATGCAACAACTAATTCGATACTATTCTTCATGGATACACCTCAAAAAGGCTGTGGCGTGGCTCACACAACTCAAGGGAACTCTGGTAAACCTGTCAAGGAAGAGAAAGGAGATGAATGGATTGTACAGTGATCAACAACGGGTGAACAGGGAGATGTTGAGCTACAAAAAGAGTCTCAAACAGACTTACCTGGCTGTGGACAATCTGCGACAAGCTGAGACGGATATCATCAGCTATTGTCAGCAAAGTAGGTTCCAGGAAGAGATATCTGCTCTTCGGAGAAAGGACTCCATCAAGAAGAGTAGTCGAATCTTCAGACTGAATCCACAACTTGAAGAGGAAATCCTTTGTGTTGGAGGGAGGCTCAGTCGAGCATCCATGCCAGCCGAAGCCAAGCACCCGATGATCCTGCCTAAGAACCATCGTGTGACTGATCTGATTCTCCAGGATTCACATGAGCGGCTGGGACACAGTGGACGTAATCATGTCTTGTCTCATGTACGTCAAAGGTACTGGATTATGGGTGCTCCCTCGTCAATCAGAAGAATGCTGTCACGGTGTACTATCTGTCGAAGACAACATGGTGCATCAGGCACACAAATGATGGCGGACTTACCAAGAAACAGAGTTGTACCAGACGAGCCACCCTTCACCAGAACTGGAGTGGATCTATTTGGGCCATTCAACATTAAACGTGGAAGATCATCTGTAAAAAGATATGGGGTGATATTTACCTGCCTTGCATGTCGTGCGGTCCACATAGAAATGGCAACATCATTGGAAACAGACTCCTTTATTCAAGCTCTGCGTCGCTTCATTGCAAGAAGAGGTCAGGTAAAGGAGATGAGATCTGATAATGGGACCAACTTTGTTGGAGCTGATCATGAGCTCAAAAGGGCAATAAAGGAGTGGAATACTTCACAAATCGAGAACAGCTTGCTCCAACGTGACATCAGATGGTTATTCAATCCACCATCCGGATCCCACCATGGAGGGGTGTGGGAGAGAATCATCCGCTCCATCAGGAAAATCATGGGTGCTACACTGAGAGAACAAAACTTGGATGAGGAAGGTCTTCAGACGTTCTTCTGTGAATGTGAAGCCATTCTGAATAGTAGGCCTATTACCATGCCTTCCAATGATATTAATGATCTGGAAGCTCTTACCCCACAGCACTTACTCCTGCTCAAGACTAACCCCAACTTACCACCAGGACTCTTCCATAAGGATGATACTTATGCGTGTAAAAGATGGAGGCAAGTCCAGTATATGAGCGATCTATTCTGGAAGCGCTGGACCAAGGAATATCTGCCTCAACTCCAGAAGAGACAGAAATGGAACCATCCATCACGGAACTTCATCAAGGGAGATGTAGTCTTGATTGTCGACGAATCAGCCCCCAGGGGATCATGGCTGATGGGAAGAATCGTTAAGACTATGGAGGATGAGCGTGGAATGGTCCGAAAGGTTCGAGTCAAGACAAAGACGAATGAACTTGAGAGGCCGATAACTAAACTCTGCTTACTTCAGGAAGCAGTATGAGAAGGACTGTTATTGAGTTTTGCTCAAAAGAAAGACATTTAAAGTTGTAATTGCTTCTAGGATAGAAGGCAATTAGGGGCCGGGTATGTAGAGGCCAAAGTACAATTCATAATAATGTGAATAAGAATTAATGTTAAAAAGGTAAATAATTTAATTTAGAAGTTCATGTAGTACTTAAAAGGTTAAAAGCATACTAGAATTCATGTGTTTATAGTATTTGGTACATATTGGTAAAATAGTGTACTGCCTCTTTAAGAACAGGCAAACTCCGGCTATGTTACGTTGATTCTCATTGTGTGATTCAGTTCTTGAGAGCTGTGGAAGCGAACGGTTTTCTTACCTTCTAACTGCTAACTTCTAGCTACTTCTATTAAGAATCTTGTATTTCATTAGCAACTAGAATAAGTGTATTAGTCAGCTCACATTCTCTTTTGTAAATCAGAAACCAAGGAATAAAACCGGAAATCTTCATCTTTTATTTCAACAACGTTTCTGAAGTGGATTTATTGAACTGTGTTGCTGGTCTGGCAATGAACACTACAAATGGTACTAGCTGCTTGGAGTAATGTTAGATAGTTATTAGTGTAAGCCATCGCATATCTCAAGATTTCAAACCTCTACAGTGAGAGTGAAATCGGAAAAAATAGCGCGAATAAGAAAGGCATTGCACACTTTCGCCAGCAACTGCACGCGGTCACAGATCACCCATACACCCCTAACCCCACCCCCCGCTCAACGTGATGTGTGCCCTCCCTAGAAATGTAAATGCCCCCCCAACTGAGGTTCCCTGGCGCCGGCCCTGGTGCAGGGGGCAAAACAAATGCAACCAGTTATATTTTGGGATGTCTGCTGTCAGCTGAAATGATTGAAGCAATAAAAGCAATTTGTCATAAAAAGCCAACAATATTGGTAGCAAATAATGCCAAGTTTAAAGCATAAACTGGATTAAGAGACAAGATAATTGTTTAGGTAAATAAGAGGTTACAGTAAGTGCCTTTGTTTATGCATTTGGTAATTAAGTGTTTGTGGAGGTAGTTTCTCATGTGCATCTTTTAATTGCCGATGAGTCTTTGTTTAAACAATAAAAAACATCTTTGCTGACTCTCCCTAATACTTATTTTCAGTTATGTTTTAAAAGGGATAGTTCACCCAAAAATTATGTCATTAAATACTCACCCTCATGTCGTTCCAACCCGTAAGACCTTTGCTCATCTTCGGAACACAAATTAAGATATGGTCCATGTAACATCAGTGGTTCAACAGTAATATTATGGAGCTATAAGAATACTTTATGTTAAAAGTGAAGTGTGGCCAAGTATGGTGAACCATACTCAGAATTTGTGCTCTTCATTTAACCCATCCAAGTGCACACACACACAGCAGTGAACACACACACACACACACACACACACACAGAGGGCAGCCAATGCTGCGGCGCTTGGGGAGTAGTTGGGGGTTTGGTGCCTTGCTCAAGGGCACCTCGTCGTGGTATTGAGGGTGGAGTGAGCGCTGGTTATTCACTCCCCCCTGGATACATAAAATCCCTGCTGGACCTGAGACTCGAACTCGCTACCTTTGGGTTACAAGTCCGACTCGCTATCCATTAGGCCACGACTGCCCCTCGATATAACGACTTGATTTATCCATTTCCACTTTAGTCACAAAAAGTGTTCTTGTAGCATCATAAAATTACAGTTGACTATTTTAACGATGTCCTTACTACCTTTCTGGGCCTTGAATATGATAATTTCATTGCTGTCTATGGAGGGTTATTGAACATAACCTAATTTGATGAATGAACGAAAGGTCTTACGAGTTTTGAACGACATGAGGGTAATTAATGACAGAATTTTCGTTTTTGATTGGTCTATCCCTCTAAGTTTACATCATAGCCAAATAGGAAGAAAAAAAATATTTTAATAATATTACATTAATGAAATTTGTGCACTTGGTCTACATCCATAATATTGCCACTTTATTTTTCCTAAGATGCTGAATCTGTTCGTGGCTGTGATTATGGAAAACTTTGAGTATTTGACCCGAGACTCATCCATTCTCGGACCTCACCATCTGGATGAGTTTGTGCGCATCTGGGGAGAATATGACCGAGCTGCATGGTAAGCGCAACATATCACCTACTGTACCTATAGGAATGCAGACATAATGATAATGATATAATGTTTCTAATGATTTTTACAGTTCTTACTGTCATACACATAGAGGCACTTCACCAGTACCCACTACTCATTAACATCCACAATTATGTTTCTTTTCGATTTCGCTTGGTTTATTCATTTGTAGATGCAACTGTGTTCAGTTATTCAACTCAAATGTATGTTAGTACATTTAACAGTAGCTATGAAAATGCAAAGATCCTGGGCCTTCACCCTTCAAGAAAAACTTTGGTTACACTTTACTTTGATAATCCATTTTAGACATTTTACTAACTACACAGGTACATCTCAAAAAAATTGAATATCATGAAAAAGGTCAATATATTTTTTGTCACTCATTTCAGAAAGTGAAACCCGTATATTCTATAGATTAATTTAACGTAGAGTGAAATATTCCAAGCCTTATTTGTAGAAATGTTGATGATTATGGCTTACAGATAATGAAAACCCAAAATTCAGTGTCTCAGAAAATTTGAATATTACATAAGATCAAAAAAAAGGATATTTTAAACATAATTGTCAGGCTTCTGAAAAGTATGTTCATTTCTCAATACTTGGTTGGGCCTCCTTTTGCATGAATTTCTGCATCAATGCGGCGTGGCATGGAGGCAATAAGCCTCTGGCACTGCTCAGGTGTAATGAAGCCCAGGTTGCTTTGATAGCGGCCTTCAGGTCATCTGCATTGTTGGGTCTGGTGTCTCTCATCTTCCTCTTGACAATACCCCATAGATTCTCTATGGGGTTCAGGTCAGGCGAGTTTGCTTGCCAATCAAGCACAGTAACACCATGGTCATTGAACCAGCTTTTGGTACCTTTGGCAGTGTGGGCAGGTGCCAAGTCCTGCTGGAAAATTAAATCAGCATCTCCATAAAGCTTGTCAGCAGAAGGAAGCATGAAGTGTTCTAAAATTTCCTGGTAGATGGCTGACTGTGGACTTCAGAAAACACAGTGGACCAACACCGGCAGATGACATGGCAGCCCAAATCATCACTGACTGTGGAAACTTCACACTGGACTTCAAGCAACAAGGATTCTGTGCCTCTCCAATCTTCCTCCAGACTCTGGGACCTTGATTTCCAAATAAAATGAAAAATGTACTTTAATCTGAAAAGAGGACTTTGGACCACTGAGCAACAGTCCAGTTATTTTTCTCCCTAGCCCAGGTAAGATGCTTCTGACGATGTTTCTGTTTCAGAAGTGTCTTGGTAGCCCCTTTACCTGACCACCTCAGATTCATTAAGTGATATGTTTAGGCATTTGTAGTGCGATAGTCATGGGTCCGAGTCCAAGGGTGCGAACAGCTTCAAGAAGAACTTAAAGTAATTACGATATGGCGTGAATGCAGCATTAATTGTTTAGGACCACCAAAGATGTTCATTTAGGGGCGTAGCCACGGGTGTGCAGGGTGTGCCGGTGCCACCCACAGTGGCAGCTGGCACACCTAAAAACAGATGCAGAATAATCGTAATAAACATGGGCAGCGCAAAGGAGGGGCTAGCAGATGCTTCAGCACCCCCAAGAAAGACCAAAGCACCGCCATTGCACCCATAATAAATTAAATAAATTAAAAACATTTGATTATTAACGCCTTCATAACTCGTGCATTGCAATATAACGGACGTGATTAGCAGGCGCACTTTTCGAATTGTCAGCATTTTATTAAAAAAATGATCGGTTCCTTGTGCCAAGAAGGCCTGTCCCGATAGAATGCAGAAAACTGGCTAATATAGGCCTGGAAAAGAGTCTATTTGTTGTCTCTGTTTTTTTCTCTTGTGTCGGCTGAAAGATAAAGTTGCAGAATGCGACGCTGACTTTAATAAAGAAATACCTTTTCATTCCGATACGAATGAGTGATCGAAATATGCTTCAGTTTGCAGCATAAGCAAAAGCACGGAATAAAAAATAATAAAAAAAATCGAATACATTCTAATCTTACTAGTCAGTGATACTAATATGCTTTCAGTGTAAATGAACAAAATGGTGTGATTCCACAGTCTCCACAATATTATTTTTGCTGCGCACAAGTTCAGCAAAATAACTTGTGTACATGAGCTGAGATCAGACATATATGAGGGTAGCCACCGCTCATGTCCATATTATTTAAAACTACACCGTATTAATGCTATTCATTTTTTTTATTTAAGTGTATCATCAAACATTACTGTTTTTTTGTAAACATACCCCTTTTTCAATCCTGTCCGCTTTCACTTTCATTATTATCATATTAAGTTTCCATGAACTCATTAAACTTCATATGTACCCACTGCCCTATAAGGCACATGTTTCTTTCCAGGCTTATTGAAGGTGGCAACTGAAGAGATTTTTACCCAATAAGGCCGTTATCAAGAGTACACAAGGATAATTTAGCATACATTTAGAGAGCTGGAGATCAGTTTAATTCATGTAATAGTGTTACACATTGGGTTCCATGATATATTTGCTTTTCTTTCATAAGCCCAAGTGAACCAAACAACAAAGCTTGAAACAACAAAAACTTGAAATCAAGTAGCCAACTAGAGGTTTCTACGGGATGGATGTTTTTAGCAAAAAACAATGATATGGCTTTGTCCTGCAACTTTCTTGCCCCGCTCCGGTTTTCAAAAGCCCACATGTAGAAGTCAATGTGGATTCAGTCTCTATGCAGTCCCTCTCCCCAAACATTACACCTCCCTCATGTGGCAGAGGACATATTTTTGTCCATTTCCCATCTGCACACATCACTTAACCTAACTGTGTAACATTTGTCGCAGCAGGCAAATGAAAGGTGTTTTCCCTCACTGCCATGTACAATCGCAAAACACTGAGAATGTGAATTCTCAGAAATGTATTTTTCTTTTTAAATGGACAGCTAGCAGAGTTTAACTCCAGCTTTAAACAAGCACACCTGAATCAACTCTGGACTACTTGAAAATCACAAGTAACTCTCCAGGAGAACCGTTGGCATCACACAGTTGTGGTGTTTTGATCCTGAAATAATTAGTGTTTTTGAGCAAATCTGTTGATTATCGATGACTTACTCATAAAAAGAGTCACTGTCATTCTGGAGAAATTAATAATCACTGTTTTGTAACATACTTACTGTATGTTACTGTACTTACTGTATTCTGGACTTACTGTATTCTGTTTTGTGTATACTCAGAAGTTTAGAGGAAACAATGTTCTGTACAGCAAAAGAATGTGAAATATTTTGATAGCATTTCTTTAGAAGTGTGGTATGCAAAATAGAGAAGAATAAATGCTATTATCCATTGTTCACATGAGAATCACAAATAATTGAATACCATTGCTTTTCCCCTCCAGTGGCCGTATTCACTACACTGCCATGTACGAGATGCTAACTCACATGTCTCCACCTCTTGGATTGGGAAAGAAGTGTCCTGCCAAAATTGCCTACAAGGTAGAAAAGTTGTATCTTGCAAATGCGTTTCATTGTTTAATAGTGGTATTTGCTGTATACTACTGAAATATAGAATATCATTCATTTTTGCAACCATGCTGTGCTGCTGTTGGCAGAGACTGGTGCTGATGAATATGCCAGTCGATGAGGACATGACGGTTCACTTCACATCAACACTGTTGTCTCTGATCCGCACTGCACTGGAGATAAAAATCGCTAGAGGTCAGAATCATAAATCTGTACTTTAAAAGAATAGTAGTATAATGACAATTATATCATAATTTACTCAAACTGTTGAGTCTCAATAAGCTCCCTAATGTTGTCCATCAGTATATTATGTACACAAATTTGGGAACTGGAAAGGACACTGGCTTAGTACACATTGGGACACTAATTTCTATATGGCGACACCTCTGCAATTACAATATTGGAATTATTTAGTGAATTCCAATGGTTGTCCCGGTCAGTGATAGGTGCAGTCAAATGTAGGTAATTTACTTGGATTGCATGTTATTAAATATTAAACAGATACAAGGCAAAAGAAAGGTCAAATACTGTAATAGAGCTTGGTGAAAACTCAGTCCGGGGCCAGGCAGAGTGTCGGCGGGCATGAAAGAGATGGATATTCCAGGAAACAGTCCAGGTTCAGAGTCAAGAGAGGAGGCTGACTGGCAAACAGAGTCTAGAAGGGCAGGCTAGAGTCCGTATTTGAGTGAACAGGGGAGGACGTAAAGAAAAATTAAACCAGACTGACAAGAGAAGAGGCTGATTTTTTTGCAGAGGCCAGGGATGAGACAACAGTCTTGCAAATGACAGCTTGGTGAAGAGGAATAAATGTGGAGAAATCCCAAAATGCTTAGAAATCCCAGCACTAAATAAGTGACAGAAACACTCTTACCTTTATATTTTATGAGGATGCAAAGTATGCATGTTTTCAGTTTTTCAATCTATCCACTGTATTCATCTCATATTTGACACCATATGTGTCCTATCAGGGGGCGAGGACCGGCTACAGTTGGACATCGAATTGCAGAAGGAGATAAGTGTCATCTGGCCACACCTATCCCAAAAGACTCTGGATCTGCTGGTACCCATCAACAAAGGTGAGACTCCATTGCAATGGAAAATAGTAATAGGGCTCTCAGAAGTTGTACAGCTGCAGTACTTGAATCAAGGAGTAGCCTCTACCTACAACCTAAAAGGCATAGACAGCACTTCAGGCTGTCCTGTACCCCTTCCAGAGATGCAGTACCGCGTTAGAGGACTTGGGAGTATACTCCGAAGGGGGTCTCTTAAACAAACAAGTCTGAAGATCATCAATACTCTTTACAGAATCTAGGATCAGACGCTGCACAATCTTCAGTAAGAGTGTGCAAGCTAACCGATTTCAGCATTTCAAGAGGAGAGGATGTAAGGCTATAGCCATAACATAATTTCTACAGCATGAAAAGAATCAGGGCCTGTATTCACAAAACATTTTAAGAGTTCTCCTGAATAGCAGTAAAAGTTTTTAGCTAAGAGTTTTCTCTTAAAACCTATTCACAAAGCTTCAAAAGCTTATTCACAAAGAGACAAACTTTTACTAAGGAATAGAGAGAAGTCTTAAGCTAAGTGTAAGAGGGCGGGGTTGACCTTGTTGCTATGGATGATGTCAGCATGCTTACTAACTATGCACACATTGATTGGCTAATTGGGGAGGGATCTCTGTCAGAGATTTATTCATAGAAATATTGCAGAGCGCAATGTTATGTTGCCATATTCAAAGTTTAAAAAATACAAATTTGAATTGCCACATTCAAATAAAGATTAACAAATGCAAGCTAAGTGTCACTGATTAAACAAGTATATGTTCAGCTAATTGTCAGCCTGTATGCTTCTCGTTAAAAAAGTGAATATGCATACAAACAGCCTTTTAATTAACAGAGTAGAATAATCATGGCTGATTGTAAGACATGCAAATGAAATAAATAACCAAACTGGATGCAAGAACAGCGGTTACCTCTTGCCCAGCTGGTTAATGAAAACAAGCATATAATCAAAGGAAAATTTGGAGTTGAGATAACCTCCAAAACCAAAAGCGATGCCTTTTTAAAAGCACATTATTGTCAAATGTTTCTAAACTATTTACGTTCCGGGGGAGATTGCCAGTAACAGTCATTGCCAAGTTTGTTGCTTGGTCTTAGTGACATTAGTTTCACAGATTTAGGGAGCTAGTTTTAGAGCTAAAACACTTTGTGAAATACTCTTAGAGCAAAAATGTAGGAGTTCTAAATTTAGGACTGACACGCCAATAGTTTTTAAAATGTTCTCCTAAATTGGCAAGTTATGAGCTACTTTTAACTGTTTTGTGAATACGGGCCCAGATATGCATCCAAATGTTCCTGATTATATCAGAGCAACAGATCCCGTCTTCATTCTTCAAAGAGTACTAGGACGTGGAGGCACTACTTAAAACAGTAAAGTCTGGTAGAAGGGGCCGTAGAGTTGGCCACTTCCTGAGAAGGGAGACAGAACAAGCTTTGGTCACGCAGGCTAAAATTGAGGATCTGATGTATCCTGAGTTCTATACTTGATCATGAGGTTTTACCTGGTTCTTTACGGATTGAGTCTTGAACCTTCTTGGACAGGGGTGTCCATTCCTGTTCCTGGAGGACCAGTGTCCTGCAAAGTATTAGGTCCAACCCCAATCAAACACACATAAACCAGCTAATCAAGGTCTTACTGGGCAAACTGGAAACAGGTTTGTCCATGAAGGTGTGTTGGGGCAAGTTGTAGCTAAACTCTGCAGAACAATGGCCCTCCTGGACCGAGTTTGGACACCCCTGATCTTGGCCTATACCTTATAGTTTTTGTTTGAAGGGTCTTTTTGCACAGAACTATGTTTTGTAAAATGTTTGGCCATTTATGACTTTATTAGACAGGACAGTGTAGATGAGACAAGAAACAACAGGGAGGAGAGAGAGGAGAAAAGAACAGACAA
Source organism: Ptychobarbus kaznakovi (assembly GCA_027422405.1). NCBI lineage: Eukaryota > Metazoa > Chordata > Actinopteri > Cypriniformes > Cyprinidae > Ptychobarbus > Ptychobarbus kaznakovi. The sequence goes on from CM049805.1 coordinate 20,363,203, forward strand.
AGGCCCTTTAGCCGTGATTTAACTTAGGTTGCCAGAGGCGCAACTGTGCTATATGTTGGAGGGCTGCCCACGAGGAATTTTGCTCTGAACAAAATACAATTTATTAATTGAGCCTATCTCCAGTTTTTGAATCCAGGTTAATCTTCCGGTGGCGCTGCTGAGTTCAGTCGCCTGTGAATTAGCTCCACTCAGAATTGTGCTTTTATGTGTTTTTTTTACCTATTTTTTATTTTTTTACTTCTCTTTTTGATACGTGTATCGTCTGCAATGATTATGTACGACAGAAGAACACTTTTGGACATTGGACAGCGCTACACTAACCTGATTCAGAACACTTTATCCGCGGATCCAGCGTGGCCATTGGAGATACTTCGGAGCACTGAGTTGAACAATGACCACCTGAATAACCGCAGGAGGCGAAAGAAACATCGCGGGAGACGCGCTGGAATACGCAACAGACTGAGGATAAGGGCTCACAGTCCCCCTCTACCAAGTATTCTGCTCGCTAATGTCCAATCCTTGGAGAATAAGATGGACGATCTTAGAGCCAGGATAAGTTTCCAACGGGACATTAGGGACTGTAACATCTTTTGTTTGACCGAAACATGGCTCACGCCGACGGTCCCGACACCGCTGTAACGCCGTCTGATAACTTCTCTGTTTTACGGATGGACAGAACAGCCGAGGCCGGAAAAAACAAAGGTGGTGGAGTGTGTTTCTTTATTAACAAGAAATGGTGTGACTCCAGGAATATCTCCATTCTGTCGCGTTCCTGTTCACCTCATCTGGAATATCTCTCCATTATCTGCCGCCCCTTCTATCTGCCCTGGGAATTTTCATCAGTCGTCGTTACTGCCGTTTATATACCACCACAAGCAGATACCAGCTTGGCTCTGTCCAAACTCCACGATGAGCTAAGTGGCTACATCAATAAACATCCTGACGCTGCATGTATCATCGCGGGGGACTTTAACAGAGCCAACCTCACGAAGGTCATCCCTAACTTTCATCAGCACATATCCTGTCCAACCAGAGGACTGAATACACTCGATCATTGCTACACTCCGCTCAAGAATGCCTACAAAGCCCACTCACTGCCGGCTTTTGGCAAATCAGATCATGTCGCCATTTTCCTCACACCGGAATACAAACAAAGTATCGTTCATGAACCGCCGTGGAGAGGGTAGTGACGCGCTGGTCCGCCCACTCTGAAGCAATGCTACAGGCGTCTCTTGATGACGTCGACTGGGACATGTTCCGGGCGAGTTCATCTGACGTCAGCGAATTCACGGATGTAGCATTAAGCTTCGTAAACAAGCTAACCGAGCAAGCCACTGAAACGGTAACAATAAGGACATTTACTAATCAGAAACCGTGGGTGGACAGATCAATCCGTGATGCGGTTAACCATCGCACTGCCGCATACAACGCCGGTCTGTTGTCAGGAAACACGAGCGAATACAAAGCTTCGTGCTACGCTCTCCGTCGTGCAATAAGAGCCGCTAAACGCCGGTACAGAGAGATAATTGAGTCACATTTCCAGCTCAATGACTCTCGACGCATGTGGCAGGGACTGAAGACCATATGTTCCTCTGGAAATAACTCCTCCGCAGAGGTAAGAGCAGATCCGTTGCTGGCCGAAGAACTAAACACCTTCTACGGCCGCTTTGAATGTAATGGCGGTGCAACTCTGTCGAACAGCCCGTCAGGAAGCAGCAGACAGAGCAGCGATGATTATGCTATCACCTTGTCGGAGGAAGATGTCCGGAGGGAACTAAAGAGAGTGAACGTCAGGAAAGCAGCAGGACCTGATGGGATTACTGGCCGTGTTCTGAGGTCCTGTGCTGATCACCTTGCTGGTTTGTTTACTTCCATATTTAATGAGTCCTTTGCTACCTCTGTTGTTCCCACCTCTTTTAAAAAATCTGTCATAATCCCTGTGCCTAAGAACAGTAAACCCTCTTGCCTGAATGACTATAGTCCAGTTGCCCTCACATCGACAGTCATGAAGGTTTTTGAGAGACTTTTAAAGAAACACATTTGCTCCTTCATCCCCGCTACTTTGGACCCTCTTCAGTTTGCCTATCGGCCAAATAGGTCTACTGATGATGCCATCTCTCAGGTACTGCACTCCTCCTGCACTCCTCCTCCCTCCCTCACTCACATCGACAGCAAGAATGGCAACTATGTCAGGCTGCTATTCATAGACTATAGCTCAGCTTTCAACACTATAGTCCCCACCAAGCTAGCTGTCAAACTCTCAGACCTCGGCCTAAACACTTCACTCTGTGACTGGATTCAAGATTTCCTCACCGCCAGACCACAAGTGGTGAAAGTCGGCCAGTTCACCTCCAACTCCATCACTCTGAACGTAGGAGCCCCGCAGGGCTGTGTCCTGAGCCCCCTGCTCTACTCTCTCTACACCCACGACTGCGTGTCCTCACACAGCTCCACTTCTATTGTCAAATTTGTGGATGATACTGTGGTTCTGGGCCTCATTAACAACGATGACGAGGCCGCATACTTGGATGAGGTGGAGAGACTCACATCATGGTGCCAGGTCAACTGTCTCTCTCTGAACGTGAGCAAAACTAAGGAGCTGATCGTGGACTTCAGGAAGAGACAGCAGCGGCCCTACACTCCTCTTATGATCAGTGGGACCCCTGTGGAGAGGATGAGTAGCTTCAAGTACCTCGGTGTAAACATCTCCGAGGACCTAACTTGGACTACACACATTCAAACACAGGTTAAGAAAGCCAGGCAAAGACTGTACCATCTGCGACAGCTGAGGAAATTCAGGGTCTCACCAGCTATCCTGAAAACTTTCTATTCTGGGGCCATAGAAAGCGTACTGACTCAGTGCATCTCAGTGTGGTATGGAAATTCCTCAAACCAGGACTGCAAAGCTCTACAGAGAGTCGTGCGCTTAGCTGAGCGCATCCCAGGGTCTGCTCTCCCCTCTCTGCAGGTCATCTACCTCAAACTCTGCAAAAGCAGAGCTGCTAAAATCATCAAAGACTCAACTCACCCCGGTAACCATCTTTTCTGTTTACTGCCATCTGGCAAGCGCTTCAGGAGCATGATGGCAAAAACCGAAAGACTGAGGAGGAGCTTCTTCCCTCAGGCCATCAGGCTCCTAAACACAAACCCAGTCTCATAAACATTCACAATACTCATTGTTAACTGTAAATATTCTCAAATATTGCTGCTTATGTACAATACCCTGAACAACCCGTCTGCACATCCCTCTTATTCACATTACTATTTATTAAGTCCCAGTACACAGTTTTTTTTGCACATCTTATTGTTTTTTGCACATCTTATTGTTTTGCTCATCTTATTGTTTTGCACTTTTTATTTCATTGCACATTTTACTCTTATTTCTCTCCTTTTACCATATATATGCTCTCGTGTTGTGTTACTTTATATAATTTTTTTTTTTATTATTTTGCACTGTCCACTGAGCGGACCTGATTCGATTACATTTCACTTCTAATTATACCCTGTATAATTTATTATGTGACGAATAAAGAAACCTTGAACCTTGAATCCTTGTAGTCTGACTCTTGGCTTGCCTTTGTTGCCAGCTGCGATGATTAATGTGCCTTCTGATGTGCCAGCATTCTCTTTAGTTTTTAAACTGGTTTAACTTAAATTGTCCCTACCTACATTTGTGCCCAGAACCACCTTGTTGACAACCTGTTATCAAATTAAATGTGGACATATACAGTCACTGGCCACTTTCCCTTGCTAGTGCCAGGTTGGATCCCCGTTGCTTTTAGAGCTGCCTTGGAAAAATTCCTCTGAGATTTTGGTCCATATTAACATGATAGCATTACAAAGTTGCTGCAGATTTGTTGGCTACACATCCATGATGTGATCCATAAGTGCTCTATTGGATTGAGATCTGGTAACTGTGGAGGCCATTTGCGTTTAGTGAACTAATTTTCATGTTCAAGAAACCAGTCTGAGATGATTTAAGCTTTGTGACATGGCCTGTTATCCTGCTGGAAGTATCCATCACAAGATCATACACTATGGTCTATCTATGGCTATCATACATTAAAGGATGGACATGGTCAGCAACAATACTGTGGTGTTTAAACAATGCTCAATTGGTACTAAGGAGCCCAAGTTTGCCAATAAATTATCCCCCACACCACTATCATCAGCCTGAACCATTGATCCAACGTAGGATGGATCCATGCTTTCAAGTTGTTTTGCCAAAGTCTGACTCTCCCATCTGAATGTTGCAGCAAAAATTGACCTGACAACTTTTTTTGTCTTCTGCTGTCTGGTTTTGGTGAGCCCGTGTGAATTGTAGGCTCAGCTTCCTGTTCTTAGCTGATAGGCATGGCACCCAGTGTGGTCTTCTGCTGCTGTAGCCCATCTGCTTCGAGGTTTGATGTGTTGTGCATTCGGAGATGCTTCTGCATAGCTCAGTTGTAACAAGTTACTGTTGCCTTTCTATCAGCTTGAACCAGTCTGGCCATTCTCCTCTGACTTCAGCAAGGCATGTTCGCCCACAGAACTGCTGCTCACTGTTTATTTTCTCTTTTTCATACCATTCTCTTTAAACCCTAGATATGTGAAAATCCCAGTAGATCAGCAGTTTCTGAAATACTCAGACCAGCCCATCCGGCACCAGCAAGCATGTCACAATCAAAGTCACTTAGTCTGCATTTACACTAAACATTAACATGCGACCTGTATCCGGATGTTGTCCGTATACACATTGAAAACACAAGTGTAAACGCACTTTTGATCGAAATATTACCGATCAGCATGTCCTGGTCCAGAGGTAGTCGAGGACACATTGTGATCGGATCTCAGTGTAATGTAAATGCAATCCAGCCATCGTGTCTGCATTCCCAGGTTGACGTCACAGAAAACCCCACCCCCTCTCTCCCGAACTGTCAGAAGATAGATGGAGAACACCAGGCCATGGAGCGATAGCGAGACTCGTACACTTATTTTGATTTGTAAAATGTCCCACGACTGAAAATGGTTTTCAAAAGAAAACCCACCACTTCAGGTCAACTTTGCACCAGGGCCATCCTCTGCAGACTTATTTAAATATTGCGCAGGAAAGACAGATCCGATCGGTTAACCAGATAGAGAAGTCAGTTCATGTTGTCATCTGCTTGATCGGATCTCGGTGATTGCATGTTAATGCCAAGTGTAAACACAGCCTTATGCTGGGTACACACCTCAAGATAATCGGGCTGATTTTGGGCCGATTTCTCCCCTTCTGACAATCCTAGGCAATGTCCCGATTATCTTGGTGGTTCACAGGTTTCCTGTGGTGTGATAAGAGTGACTGAATCTGCTTGGAAGAGCTTCGGAGGCACCCCGATTGTGAATCAAAAATCCTGATGTGTGTGGGGGGGAAACACCGAGGACACCACACACTATAGGAGCAAAACGGTTAAATCTAGGATTTGTTTCCCCCTCATGTTTGTGGTCTCTCACATTTTGAAAATCGTATAATAATCAAAAAAATATTTTACTGTGTACCCAGCATTAGAGCACCTTTCTTCTCCATTCTGCAGCTCAGTTTGAACTTCAGCAGATAGGCTTTGACAAAGTTTACATGACTAAATGTTGCTGCCATGGAATTGGCTCATTAGATACTGCATTTGCGTTAACGAGCAGTTGAACAGGTTTACCTAATAAAATGGCCAGTGAGTGTATAGGAATTTACAGAGCCCCTGGGGGGACATAGTGATGGAAAAAAATATGAGATGGGAGGAAACAATTATTTTTCAATGAATTTTGTCCGCAAAAGTTTTGCATTCGCAAGAAACATTCTCTTTGAAAATATTGCTTTCTCTGGAGAAACTTTGCATTCGCTCACAAAAGTTTAAACGTTTTTTGTTCCCGCTTCATAGTGTTTCCTGTTTCCATCAAAGGTTTTGCAAGTGTAACGGATGTATGCCAGTAAGGGCTGTGTGTAAACCTCACTCTCCTGACCTCAAAAAGAGGCACTCTAGCGACTGATGCTAGAGGCTGTAGCCTTTGGCGTTCCTTGTTAGAGCGCCCGCCTCCCGCACCAGAATCCCGGGTTCGAGACCCGCTTGGAACACGAACGAGTTGAGGTGGTATGGACCCGGGAGGGGGTGTAACATTGGTGCCGTGACCCGGATGGGAGTGAGGTTTAGGGGGGTGAGTGTAACGGATGTAGGCCAGTAAGGGCTGTGTGTAAACCTCACTCTCCTGACCTCAAAAAGAGGCGCTCTAGCGATTGACTCTAGAGGCTGTAGCCTTTGGCGTTCCTTGTTAGAGCGCCCGCCTCCCGCACCGGAATCCTGGGTTCGAGACCCGCTTGGAACACGAACGAGTTGAGGTGGTATGGACCCGGGAGGGGGTGTAACATTGGTGCCGTGACCCGGATGGGAGTGAGGTTTAGGGGGGTGAGTGTAACGGATGTAGGCCAGTAAGGGCTGTGTGTAAACTTCACTCTCCTGACCTCAAAAAGAGGCGCTCTGGCAACTGACGCATTTGGCGTTCCTTGTTAGAGCGCCCGCCTCCCGCACCAGAATCCCGGGTTCGAGACCCGCTTGGAACACGAACGAGTTGAGGTGGTATGGACCCGGGAGGGGGTGTAACACAAGCAAATGCAAAGTTTCTTTTGGAAATGCAAAAGCATTGCCCCCTTATTGTTTTGGCATCACCTTATTCCTTTAGGGTAAGTATTACATGACACCTTTCTATTTTAACAGCGTTATGAGCATTCAACTGGCCTATGTTAAAAGCTTGGTTTGGTTGATGTAAATTGTTCTATTGTCCTTTCATAATGACTGTGAATATGTGTATCTCCAGACACCGACATGACCGTTGGAAAGATCTATGCTTCTATGATGATCATGGATTACTTTAAGCAGAGCAAAGCCAAGAAGTTGAAGCTACAGATTGAGGCACAGGTAGGCTGACTTTTTTGTACTCAATATCTCAGGCTTTCTTTTTTTTTTGGGGGGGGGGTAATTTAAATTTAAAATTATGATAAATTTATCTCCAGACATATTTACATGTTATATGTTTTGTGTATATTACAGTATAAGGCTTTGTCCTTTTTATAATCTCACAATGTTTTTTTTTTCTCTTTTGTACAGAAAAGTGCCGCCCTTCCCCTCATATCTCACAGTGCTGGATCAGCCTTGTAAGTTTTGTTGTCTTCAAAGAAGGGTAATGTTTAAAATAACACATAACTGAACTGTATTAATATATACTCCAATGCATGCTTGATTTTATTAGTACATGGCACAATACAAATGTTTCCCTATATCTTTGCTGCTTAATAAATTATACTGATATGTACACTGCATAGTGCCTTGCATTATAGGTGTTTAAGGTTTCACTCACAGTATTGTGCATGTGTTAAAGATGTGCTTCTGTGTTGTAGGACCAGTGGAGGGTTTTTGGCTTTAAGCCCCATATCACCACAGGAGCTGCTATTGCAGCCTATGACCCATCGTACAGACAGCAGTGAAGACAATGATGCCTCCCAGGTACTAAAACTTCTTCCTATCGAAATAGTTGACAGGGGAGGGGGGAATATTCTTACCTGGTTTCTGGGTTAAACAACACAATGTGTTATCAGGAGGTTAACAATTATAAATGGTAAAAACAAATACTTTTCTTGGAATAGATATTATGAGTCATAGTATTACAAATAGTAAAAAGTAAACTATAGAACGACTATCTAATGTGATGCTGATGCGCAGGTTGATGAATCAGGGTTGAATGGCATGTGGGGGGACGATCGCCCACCTGAACATGCATTCAGAACCAGACACAAGAGCTACAAAGCTGCAGGTTGGTTACTGCATTTCCCTTGTAAAGTGAGAAGACCCAGCACAACTCCAGAATACACAAATACACCAGCCAACGCGTGTCCAATGAGTCACCCTGCAAGAGACAAGAGCTGATAAAAATGCATGCTCATACGTCAAACACTCTAGAGGACTAGGAAGAAGTTCTGAAAGTTACAGCATGTTACTTCATTGGAAAATAGGATTTGAACAATTTAACCTATTTCTTGCACATAAAATACACATATAGCACAAGAGCTTGCCCTTTTGCTCTGCCCTGGTTTGAACAGTTCTGTAGTCTTGCTTTTATGAGAATCCCAATGAAAATGCGTACAGTATATGATAAGAAATCCCTTTTGCTATAGTGCTATAGTTAACCTACTGTATGTAGACTGTGATGTATAACATCTGTTTCACAATTTACAGTGTCCCACTCAGACCAGACACAGTACATGGAAAAGTTGCGAGGACGACCAAAAGAACAACGGTTCTTACTTTCTCAGGATAAATCGAACTCAAAATCTCGTTCCCGCTCTCTTAGTGAGGAGCGCATACATGGGGTCACCAGACAGGTAAACAAACAGCTCAAACAAACATTTATAGAGGTTCTTTCACATGATCTCTCACAGCTTTTTGAGAAAAAAAAAGAATAAAAGAAACCAAAGGATGTTTCATTTACGTGTAACTGAACATTATGCTACAAATGCTGCCCCCTGCTGGACAGTTAGAAATTACAGAAGAAAGAACTGTTCTGTGTTTGGGTTTCGTCAGGGACCATTAGCCAAGATTAAGATCCAAATTGAGACACTAAGCAGTGAGACTCAAATCCAGAGCAAGACTGGGTCAAGCTGTTTTTTGGAACTGATCAATCAGCAGATGACTTGCTTTGACCATCCCAGCTACCAGCTTAAAGGGACAGTTTACCCAAAAAATGGAAATTACACGATTTTCTCACCCTCAAGATATCCTAGATTTCTATGAGTTTCTTCTTTTAGATGAATACAATGGGAGTTATATAAAAAATATATCCTGGCTGTTCCAAGCTTTATGATGGCTGTGAATGGGTGGTGATTTTCAATAGTCCACTAGAAGTCCAAAATAAGTGCATCCATCCATCATAAATTCCTCTGGAATGCCACTCTCGTGACCGTGCGTATGACAGTGAGCGAAGGCTAGAGATTATGGTTTATAATGTTATAAATATGCAAATTATTCTTACAAAAACGCACCGATTCACTTCAAGAGGCCTTTATTCGGCCCCTGGACCTGTGTGAAGCACTTTTTATGATGGATGGATGCACTTTATTGGACTTCAAATTCTCAACAGCCATTATAACACTTGGAAGAGCCATGACATTTTTAAATATAACTCTGATTGTATTTGTCTGAATGAAAAAAGTCATATACACAGGATGGTTGAGGGTGAGAAAATTATATGGTAATTTAAATTATTGGGTGAACTATCCCTTTAAGATTCGATAAGACTGATGATCCTCGGGACAACTCTTTTAGCAATTTTGCCGGGCAACTTTTTTTGAGCATTGTTGCTTGGGCACTTTCCTATTGAGAATGAGTAGCAAATTTCTATCTGGATACTTTAGATTGGTTGTGAAAATAGCATTGCTCAAAAAGTATTATATCATCAGCCTAAGCTCCCACGTCTCATGTCGTTTCAAACCCGTAAGACCTCCATTCATCTTTGGATTGCAAATTCAGATATTTTTAATGAAGTCAGAGAGCTCTCTGACCCTGCATAGACAGCAACAGACCCAGAAACGTAGTAAGGACATCGGTAAAACAGTCCATGTGACATCAGTGGCTCAACTTCAATTTTGTGCTTTTTGTGCACAAAGAAAACAAAAATAACGACTTTATTCAACAATTCTTCTCCTCCGAGTAACCGTCTTCCGCCATTTTGGAGAGTATCATGACGCATGCACACGCTTTCCCCAGAACGTAAACAACGCTGATTACGAGAATACTTTTTGTGACTGACGCGGAAATGAAGAAATAAAGTCGTTATTTTTGTTTTCTTTGCGCATAAAGTACATAAGTATTCTTGTAGCTTCATAAAATTATGGTTGAACCACCGATGTCACATGGACCATTTTAGGGTGTTTCTTCAACTAGGTGCACGTTTAGCCTTGTGAAGTTGAATAAAAAAATGTAATAAAAAATATAAAAAAACAAAAATTACATAACACAGTCTCATACGTTTAATTTGTCTAGTTTTAAGGTCTGTAAGAGGACAAACTTAGATTGCAAGAGAAAATGTTAATATTTAAAAATAAATTCCGACCTGCAATGAACAAGTGTAATTTCCACCACATCTCAATATTTTCTGAAGTCATGCTGTAGAGTTGGAGTGGCAGGGAAGACAAGAAGCTCAGTCTTTGCCAGGTTGAGCTGTAGGTGATGTTCCTTCATCCATGCCGAGATGTCTGCCAGCAAGCCTGAGATCCGTGCAGAGACTGTGCCCATAGTCTAAGAATCACCCTTTAATGTTGTCCTTACTACACTCCTGGGCCTTGAAAGTGTCAGTTGCATTGCTTTCTATTCAGGGTCAAAAAAGCTCTTGAATTTCATTAAAAATATATTGTGTTCCAAAGATAAATGAAGGTCTTGCGGGTTTGGAATGACATGAGGGTAAGTAATTAATTACATGATTTTTATTTTTGGGTGAACTATCCCTTTAACTTTAAATGACACTAATTGGATTATCATCCTAAATATTGAAATCTGATTTCTCCGCAGGGAAACAGCTCCGAAAGCCCCGTTCCTTCCACCTCAGAGTCCAGCACCCCGAGCGGCAAGCGTCGCCTGTCCCAGACCTCCACCTGCTCACGCCCTCACATCTCCTACTCACCCTTAGTGTGCCACACGCAACCTTCATCACATGTTAATGATGATGATGACGATGATGACACAACCGTCCAGCAGATGATAGAGTGCTGTAGTACTGCTTTATGGGATGACAGTGCTGAAGACCAGGAAGCAAGACAGCAGGAAAGTACCCATTTTGAAGTGGGTGAATATCTGGGTTCATCCGCTCGCCGCTATACTTCCGAGTCCTTCCTCGCCCAACAAGAGGAAGAGCACAGCCCTGATTCTGCCGCTCCTATGGAAACTCTTACCTTTGAGGCAGCAGTGGCCACCAGCCTAGGCCGCGCGAACACGGTCAGCGCCTCGATGCGCACAAGGTCGCGGGCAGGCTGGCAGGTGCCCAACGGACACTTCCGGAAGAGATTGGCACAGAGCTTATCTCTTGCTGGTGTTGAAACTCTCAGCGATGCAGATGATGACAAATACTAGATCAGTCAGTAGAACAGAGACATAACAGGACAAATGCAGATTTCAAGGAGGACACTGAGCTGGATGCTGATCTTCACAATATTCCAGAGGTGTTTTACAGATATACAAATTAAATGTGTTCAATGAAATGAGCAACAGAAAGACTTCATATTTATATTCTCGAATTTATCATCAGATAGTGAGTTTGGAAAGCAACCCATACATTTGAAGCCCAATTCAGGTATTAAGTGCTTTATTTCCAGTTGGGGATAAGTGCTTAAACGTTTTCCCGCAATTTCGTACATTTAATGCCTTTTTTCTCAGTTTCTTAAGTTTAATATCTTTTTCTACCAACATACAATTTGTTTCCAATTCATCTCTGCCACATTATTGAAATTCGCTAATAATGCATATACTTTGTTTGAAGTTTAAGTCCAATTTCTAAATTGAATAGGCCATTGTAACTAAACGTGACTTACAAAGTTTAGTCCATAAAACAATTTAAATTAAGTACTCAATTTAACTAAGCAATTTGTCAAAGACAACTTGCCTATGTTTCCATAAAATACTGTTAAAACTGAAAAGAAGAAAAAAAGATTTTACAGCTGAGGCTTTAATTATTAAATGTTTAAAATAGTTTAGATGGATGTCTTGTAAATGGGTTTACAAATGTAAATTCTGACAAAGGTAAAAGGCATCACAGTCACATTTGATGTCACAATCAATTCAGGAAGTGTTTTTTTTTTAATTAAAGATTTCTAATTTGAAAATATGTAATTTAATCTTTCTTTCAGGCTACTTGGAATTGTGTTTTTGTTACTGAATTTGAATGGATAAGCATCCTGATAACTATGTTTAAATTAATAAAATATTGTCTTTTTACCCTGTTTTAGTTTTCTGCTGTTTTTGTTTCTTTCTAACTTCTCCCATGTTATTCTCTTGTTATTTTCCCAAAACAAGGTTAGCCCTACTGCAGGATTTTATTACCAGTTGGTAATAAAAACAAATAAATAAATAATAAAACAAATAGCCAATCTGGCTAAGTAACCCTGTTCACCTTTGCTCAGCTATTTTACGGAAGAAATCATAAATTACCAAGTGGTTTTAAACAAAAGGCCCTGCTGGTAAGTGCTATAACCACGCCATATTGGAGAAGGAGCATTCGTGTCCTATTTAAATACATTTAACATGATTTTCACATATTTACAAACAAGTCAAAAATATTGTTAGTGGTAATTGAGAGTATAATGCAAAAATAGCCTATAGACCTTAAGTTGTAGATTTAATAGAGCATAGAGGTGTAATAATACATTAGGGATGTGTGAAATTGACAAAAATGATATCTGTTTTTGATTTATTTATTTAGATAATGATAATTAAGCAATATTTTGCTTAGTGTGTGAGCCCTGGTCAAAGTCACTCAGATATTTATTGCTCCCCATTTCTTCTGCACACCGACTACATGACTACTAATTTTTCATATAAATTATCCAGACCTTCACTTGTTACCTTCTTATGAGATCATTAACAATATTTACTTCACCTATAAATGGTCATAATGTTTTGGGTCATCAGTGCATAAGCATGAAAGTGGTTAGTACATTCTCTTTCAACTAGACGATAGAGGGGGAGTAATGCTCAAACTAAGATAAAACTATCCCAGCAGAAACTAATCACTGAGTCTCCCAATACAATGGGATTCCTGACTCAACATGATTGAGGGAGTGCTTGACCAGGCCTTTGTTCAGGTACTGAATGTAGACAGGAAGACGAGGCATTTGGTGCCATACTTGCAAGACAGTAATGCGATGGAGTCTATGAAAAACAGAAACAAGACAGAGCGAATACCAGAGCTCCTGCTGACTGTACATGGTACATGACCACATGGTACCAACTAACACACTCGATGCGGTCACTTAACAAGTGGTATGTAATACTATCACACAACTATTTTTCTCAAGTTGAAATCCCAGAGCTGTATGAGAAACGCAAGGCAACAGAGCTGAAGTTGAAACAGAGCTGTCACAAGCAGAGTTTTGGCCTAGCCATACAATGGAGCCCTACATCAGTCTGACCATCCACTTTACAACCTGAATTCCGGAAATGTTGGGACATATTTTAAATTTGAATAAAATAAGAAATTAAACAATTTCAAAATCACACAAGCCGATATTTTATTCACAATAACATATATACCATAACAGATGTTAAAACTGTGAAATGTACAATATTATGCACAAAATGACCTCATTTCAAATTTGGTGCCTGCTACAGGTCTCAAAATCAATGTTTGCCATGGTGTTGGCTAAACCAGTTTGAAGACCTGGGATATCGAGGTTATGAGTTTCTGGAGTTTTGGCATTGGAATTTGGTCACATTCATGCTGATATAGGTTTCTGCTGATGTGGTCATCTTTGACATGAATGATGTTCCATGTCCTCTATAGTCTGGATGCAGGCAGGCCCAATTCAGCTCCGGAAACTACGAAACCATGCTGAATAGCTGTAGAATACGAATGCATTGTACTGCTGAAATACACGTTGTCTGGAGGGGAGCATATGTTGCTCTAAAATCTTTATATACCTTTCAGCATTCATAGTGCCTTCCAAAACATGCAAACTGCCCATTCTGTGTGCACTTATGCACCCCCATACCATCAGAGATGCTGGCTTTTGAACTGAATGCTGATGACATGTTGGAAGGTCTCCCTCCTCTTTAGCCCAGAGGAAACGGCATCCATGATTTCCAACAAGAATGTCAAATTTGGACTCGTCTGACCATTGGACATTTTTCCACTTTGAAACCGTCCATTTTAAATTAGTCTTGGCCCACAAGACACGATGGCGCTTCTGGACCATGTTCACATATGGCTTCCTTTTTGTATGATAGAGCTTCAGTTGGCATCTGCAGATGGCACGGAGGATTGTGTTTACTGACAATGGTTTCTGGAAGTATTCCTGGGCCCATTTAGTAATTTCAATAACAGAATCATGCCGATGAGTGATGCAGTGTCTTCTCAGGGCCCGAAGACCACGGGCATCCAACAGAGGTCTTCGGCCTTGTCCTTTACACACAGACATTTCTCCAATTTCTCTGAAACTTTTGATGATGTTATGCACTGTAGATGATGATATTTGCAAAGCCTTTGCAATTTGACGCTGGGGAACGTTGCTTTTAAAGTATTCTAAAATCATTTTACATACTCTTTCACAGATTGGAGAGCCTCTGCCCATCTTTACTTCTGAGAGACTCTACCTCTCTAAGACATCCCTTTTTGTCAGGGATCTGCAAGAAATGGGACCAAGATGCAAATGAGCAGATAAGGATAATGTATTGACAAGACGTAGACTTGAAACAACATGGACAGTGAGGAGTGAATCAGTCCAAACAGAGGGGCAGGGCAAACAACATGACACGGGCAGGAGGGATGACCACTGAGCCAGTCCGAGATGGCAAAGGACTCGAGCACGGAGGCGGCAGCTCCAGAGGAAGAGCTAGGCAGGAAGACAGGGACCTCGTAGCTTGAAGTGGATCTCATAAGTCGCACCAGTCTAGACGCCAGGTAGGGACTCACAGAACCAGAGACTTGACACGTGAGAGTGGAGAGCTGCTTCCAGGTATTAGGGGTCAATGGCCAGGGAATCTGGGTAAAGGGCAGGACAGGGCAAAACACGATAACAAACAATACGAGACTCAAGACAACACAAAGACACTACAAGACAGACAAATGTGAACAAAGAGAGAACAAAAGCAATAAATAACCTAAACTGGCTAAAGAAAATAACCAATGAGTAAAAACAAAAAGCTAAGAACCAAAAGGAACTGGAATGCACAACAAGGGAAAATAAACTCTAAATCAACAGAGAAACAAAACATTATTTGAATGCACAAATTCAAAAACAAGAACTAGACAGAACTAGAGAAAACAAAAAAGGAAACAAGGATAAAAGATAACTAGACAAGAGATCAAAACGACTTGAGCAAAATGAAAGGATAAATCTCCAGAGCAAGAACAGAAACACCAAAATGAACCAGCAAAGACACAAGGAAAAGGAACACAATATAAAGGAGCAGAGCACATGAGGATCAGGTGAACACAAGCAAGGACTAAATAAGGACTAAACAAGGGGGCGTGACCAGGGGAAACAAGGAGGTGGGACAAGATGAGCACATGGAAAACACAAACAGAGACAGAGCCATGTGCTCAGACACAAAACAAACAAAGAAACATTGAACAGGGACAAGACAGACAAGACTGTCAGGACAGGATCCTGACACTTTATGTTACAGACCTGATGTCAATTAACTTAATTAGTTGCTGGATGTTCTCCCAGCAGAATCTTTTTGAAATGTCTTGCTTTTTCAGCCCTTTTTTGCCCCCCTGCCAGCTTTTTTGAGACCTATAGTAGGCATCAAATTTGAAATAAGCTCATTTAGTGGTTAAAAATGTATTTTTTGTACATCTATTGTGAATAAAACATTGGCTTATATGGTTTGAAAGTCTTTTCATTTTAATTTAATTAAAATTAAAACAAATGTCCCAACATTTCCGGAATTTGGGTTCTATTATTGAGGATTTCCAACTGAAAATCGCTGTTTGTAAATGACACTTTTCCTGGAGAATCATACAAGTGAGAACATTACAACAGGGGTGAGGAAGCTTTGTAATAGTAAAGTGATTATATTTTGTTTCGTTTTTTTTATGTTTAAACATAACCTATGTTTGATCAATTTAGCCTTCTCAAATCATCATGACTTGCCTAAAACAGTTCAAGTATATCATAATGTTAAACGTTTTAACTATATAAATGTATGCTAGGTACATATCTAATCGTTTGTGTGAAGAGTGAAAGCTGAAGCGCACTTTGCAGGACATGGAGGCGCCAGAGTGGTCACCTGCATTTTGTTCTTGATAGTGGAAACAACTTAAAATACGCCATCACTTTCAAATGACAATAAACTTGTAATTATTACGGACATTTAGATAATGGCAATTAAGTATCAAAATATTAGATACCTTAAAAACCTTGAATAAATAGTAAATAAACATTTTCTAACAAAAAGTGCAAAGTAACAAGTAGAAAAAAAGAAAAATGCACAAATAACTTGTATGGAGATTTTTCTCTGTAAATTAAAGGTGCACACTATTGCTAAAAAACACAATCTCTACTCAGCAGTCAGATGTCCGTGTAAACAAAGGCACATATCCTAAACAAGGCCATATCTGCAGATGAAACGTTTTTTGTAAAAAAACAACAACAATTTGAACTAGCACCTCATGACTACAACACGTTATGTATGAGAAGCTGTAAAAAGACACAGGTGTGAGTGGAATGCAAAAAACACAGTGACATTATTTTTTATGTCAATATAATGGGCAATATATTGTATCACCAAACATTATTGAGGTCACGTACATATATTGTGTGATAAGTCGATATATTGAATATTGCAACAGGCCTAGTTGTGAGAATGACATGTATTTATCTGCTATACTCATTTTAAAAATAAACCAGATTGTATACAATATAAATTAATGTAATTCTAATTAATTGAATAAGTTGACAGTAGCATTCACTTCTATTCACTATGGAAGCCAATGGCTAGTGTCAACTCTTTGGTTTCCCACATTCTTCAAAATATCTTCTTTTGTGCTCAGCAGAAGAAAAAACTCATACAGGTTGGGAACAACATGAGGGTGAGTGAATGATGACAGAATGGTACATTTTGGGTGCAATATGCCTTTAAAGCGATTGTTCACCCCCAAAACGGGTGCTTTCTCTGTATTAAAGTTCAAAAGTGCTTACACACAGAAAACCCTCCCGTCTGCTCTGTTTATTCAAATTACAACAGACCCCCAACTTTTGCTTCTATTCAAGTATTCTCAGTGCCATATAAAGAGAAGAAGCAGCATAAACTTCACTACCTTGTGTCCACCATTTTGTAACTCATATTTAAGGCAATGCTCATCACTTTCACTAAATAGGTTAAGAAACGGTAAAATATATATCAACATGAAATTACCTTTCATGGATGAACATGCATTGTTTGTTAAATATACAGTAGTTAATATTATTGTCTTCATAATAGTCTGTGGTCTTTTTGAATAGCAATATTAGTAAAGCGTATATGAAAAAGTACCCAGTCATTATTGCCCTTTTTGATGTGCAAGAACAAAAATACAGATGCTTTCGGACAGCATCATTCAATTAAATAATTGCACCATTTTAACTGTAAACACAACACTGCAGATTTCACAGTATGAGAGAAATTAAACATGCAAGAAAATATCAATTATTTAAAATTCACATTTGCAATTAGTTTTATAGGCTTACTATATTTTAGCAAGATTAGCTTATGTGGCCACAGCACACTCGTTTTAGAAATGCATGCGAGATCAATTTTAAGATGAACACATTTTTTAACAACCCAAGACAGCATAAAAACATCTTCGCACAAAAAAACAACAACATGAAAGATGTATGTTTTACAGACGATTAAGTAATTATAAAGCTATACATTTTGAGTAATTTTGATCTGCTGTTGTTAAATGGCACATAATTATTCCATAAACGTATAAAATGGAAAACATTAAACGCGACAAATAAACAACATGTCAACTCACCACTGAAGAGTAAAGTAAATGAAGAGGCAAATGCTGGTCCAATGTTATGTTAAATTCAAACGACAGAGTTTTCACAATCTCAACTTCAGCTTCAACCTATCAGCAACCTCAAGAGGCGGGACAATGTGCCTTGGTACATTGTGATTGGCTCAAAGTGAGACTGTGGCTTCTTTTTCTATACATTATTATTTTCAACACTATTATTGTTGTTGTTTTTGTTGTTGTCGTTGTTGTTGTTGTTTACAGTATTTCTTGTATATATTAGCATTGGCCAATATTAAACAACTAGTTAATATGCCTTCTTTTTATACATTATTATTTTCAACGCATGATTGTTATTATTGTTTTTGTTGTTTAGTAAGCTTATAGCAATAATAAAACAAAAACTAGTTAATGTGCCTTCTTTTTATACATTATTATTTTCAACGCATTATTGTTATTATTGTTTTTGTTGTTTAGTAAGCTTATAGCAATAATAAAACAAAAACTAGTTAATGTGCCTTCTTTTTCTACATTATTTTCAACACAATATTATTATCATTATTGTTGTTGTTTGGTAAACTTTTATATATTAGCATTAAAATAGTTAATGTGGCATTTTTTCTATACATTATTATTTTCAACGCATTGTTGTTATTGTTTAGTAAACTTATAATATTAATATAAAACAAGTTAATGTGGCTTATTTTTCTATACATTATTATTACCGTTGTTGAACAAATACATTTATATACTAGTTTTCTCCGTTTCGACTTTGGCGGTTTAACGGCAGTGCGCGAGGAGGCGCTGTGTGTCAATCCTCTCGTTCTTCTTCGCTTTGGCGCTTGACCGGAAGTCGAATGTGTTTCATTCAGAGCTGCGCTGTAGACAGTAGTGTGCGGTGTCGTTATGTTCCTGCGTGTAGTAAACATTGAAGGTTAACTCGTATTCAGTGTAGCTCGGCTGTAGTTGTTGTGTGATGGCGGCAGCTGGAGCAGCGCATGTGGGAGATGTGGAGGAGGACGCGTCGCAGCTCATGTTTCCTAAAGGTGAGGAGATTACAAACATCTACAATCAACTCGTCTCTGAACCTACACACATCTATAGCGCTAGATGCTTTATCATATTTCATACCTATCATACACCAAGCTTTGCTTTCTCCAAACAATGCGATCTTATTACCTTGTGTTTTGAATCGACTGCCAGAAAATACTTCGTCAGGTTTCGTGTTGTGGGATTTGCTAAATGTATTTGCACGTGTGTTTTATTGAATGTATTTGTTCATATGCTTGTGCTTAGTTTCTCTTTAATAATTACTTTTACCTACATTGAGTAATCCTAATATTCATTTTGATGAAATGTCAAAATGATATATATAATCGTATGTATATGGTTAGTTGACAAATTCAAATTGAACTGTGAATTATGGTGTGACATGGCAACAAATATTGAAATAATAAAACACTTGCATACTAATAACATGAGAGAGAAAATGTATCTTCATTCTTAGAGTCACTAATAACATGAGAGAGTCTTATCTTCAATGTTAGTTTTTTCATCAACTACCCATAAAATCATTAAACTGCTGTATTTACAAATACATGTTTTATATGCATTCGTATAATTGCTATTTCTGTTGTAATAGTGGAATTATTATAAAAAAAAATGTTTTACATTTCAAAATATACAGCAATGTTAATTATGCTCTTAATTATATTTCAGTTTTTTATCCTGTTAAAATTAATTGATAATACCGTTAAAGAGTAGTGATACCGTTAATTAAACAACATCTTATTCATATCACTGTGATAATTCTGTCACATTATTATAAAAAAAATATATTTTTTTTACATTTCAGAATTACAGCAGTGTTAATTATGCTCTTAATTTGTTTCAGGTTTTTATTTTCTGATAAAACAAATAAGAACATCATTAGAGTAGTGATCCGTTACATGAGACCTTATATTCTGTGTGTATACTGTGATAAGACTGTCTCTATCACTCACCAAAACAAGGTCAAGTTGTCAGATGATCTAATCAGCGTCTGTTTTAATCGTCAGAATGCTTCGTCTGATTTGATTTCCCGACTAGCTCCGGGTTTTGTTTGCTTCGTCTGATTTGATTTCCCGACTAGCTCCGGGTTTTGTTTGCTTGGTCTGATTGGATTTCCCGACTAGCTCCGGGTTTTGTTTGCTTGGTCTGATTTGATTTCCCGACTAGCTCCGGGTCTGTTGTGGCGATGCAGATGTGTTCACGATGCTTGATTTGTCTCAGAGTTTGAGAATGCAGAGACGCTGCTGAACTCGGAGGTCCACATGTTGCTGGAGCATCGCAAGCAGCAGAACGAGAGCGCGGAGGACGAGCAGGAGCTGTCGGAGGTCTTCATGAAGACCCTCAACTACACCGCCAGATTCAGCCGCTTCAAGAACCGAGAGACCATCGCCAGTGTGCGCAGGTCAGCACGCTCCACCCATTGGGCTTTCTGACAGCCGATGCCCATATCTTAGAAAGCAGGGTGGCCGATATATATACTTTTTTATTTTACTTAATATTAGGGATGCACCGATATGAAAATTTGGCCGATACTGATAACCGATAATTATTTCTATTTGAAAGCCGATAACCGATATGTTGGCCGATAAATTTGAGAGCCTGATTTAAAAAAAAAAGCCACATCCCAAACACTTCAACATTAGCAGCCTAGTTTGAACAGTGTACGTTTAAAAACAATATTGTACTCTCCCATTACCAAATTTTGCCATAAAAAAGTCTCTCAAATAAAATAAAATAATGCATAAATAATGCAAACAAGTCATTGGACATCATTACATGTGTATAGAAACAAAATAGTACAATGATGTTCTTATTATAATTAAATACATAAAGGCTACATAATTATGATTATGTAGCCTTTATGTCAGACTTGCTCTGCACATAAGTGATGTCCTTTTCAAAGTGGTTCCAATCATATTTTAAGCATTTCAAAGCCATCGTGGCGAACGGTGCACATCTGAAGTGTCTCTGAAGGAAATAATACATTATTTATCGGCTTTAAGATATCGGCCAAATTTTCTTATCGGGCCGATAACGATAACAGAAAAAAAAATGCATTTATCGGCCGATACCGATATGGATATATCGTGCATCCCTACTTAATATTTAAGAAATTTT
Source organism: Ptychobarbus kaznakovi (assembly GCA_027422405.1). Taxonomy (NCBI): domain Eukaryota; kingdom Metazoa; phylum Chordata; class Actinopteri; order Cypriniformes; family Cyprinidae; genus Ptychobarbus; species Ptychobarbus kaznakovi. The sequence goes on from CM049805.1 coordinate 20,384,080, forward strand.
AAATCTTTTGACAATGGATTAAAAAAAAATTATGTATAAAATAAATTCTTATACTTCAGATGGCAAATTATTTTTCACAAATAAATACATATTTAATACGAATATAATTAAAAAGGAAGTAAACACCGTAACTAACAGGGCACTTGGTATTCTGGGAAGATTGTGTGCATTGGGAATTAGTGCTGGACGGTATACCGGTTCATACCACATACCGGTGTTTATTTTTCTTATGATATGAATTTTTTAAATACCGCAATACCGGTGTCATTTAAATAACGTTCGGAACGCGACACTGTTAAGGTGCGTTCACACCAGAAGCGAATAAATCGCGCCATTTGGCTGGTCCTCACAAGGGAAATAAATGATTAAAAATACTAAATGAAGTTTATCTTAAAATGTAAAACTGCAAAATGTCTCCTGTGAGGGCTAAGTTTAGGGTAGGGTTGGTGTAGGGCAATAGAAAATATTGTTAGGTCAGTTTAAAAACAATAAAAATAGTAAGTCTATGAAAGTCTCAAGTATAGCAAAACCTGTTGTGTGTGTGTGTGTGTGTGTGTGTGTGTGTGTGTGTGTGTGTGTGTGTGTGTGTGTGTGTGTGTGTGTGTGTGTGTGTGGTGTGTGTGTGTGTGTGTGTGTGTGTGTGCGTGTGTGTGTGTGTGGCGTGTGTGTGTGCGGCGTGCGTGTGTGTGTGTGCGTGTGTGTGTGTGTGCGTGTGTGTGTGTGGGTGTGTGCGTGTGTGTGTGTGCAGTGTGTGGTGCGTGTGCAGCGTGTGTGTGTTGCGGCGTGTGTGCGTGTGTGGTGTGTGTGTGTGTGTGTGTGTGCGTGTGTGTGGTGTTGTGTGTGTGCGTAATTGATTTAGGGTTGAATGGTTCTGTAAAATCTTGAATACTTGGATTTACCTTTTAGGAAAACGTAATCCAATGTCCTAATACTAAAACAATTTCAGTTAAAATCTCTTTGCACTGAATTTGACCAATTTCAATATGACTACAAAAAATATTATATTGTAATATTGCTATAAAATGAATACTAAAAAATTATTTTAGTTTGCTGTAAAATTCTAATACCATTATTTACGTAATTTTTTAAAATTTTCAATTAGTTAACCACTGAGCATTAAATCACAATTAAATTAAAGCCATATCTCAATATTGATTTTATTTAAATATATCTTGCAGCCCTCATTTAATCGCCTCCGCATGTTCTTCTAAGCATCTTATTGTGATTTTTCCAACCATCTCAATATGAACTAAATGTTTCTCCCCCTTGTACTTGTTAATTTTAGTGTAATTTAGTGAATCTGATATTCATATGAATAATAACTGAGGCCATGTTTCACAGCTTGCTTCTGCAGAAGAAGCTTCATAAGTTTGAGTTGGCGAGTTTAGCCAATCTGTGTCCGGAGGCTGCGGAGGAGGCCAAAGCGCTCATTCCCAGGTGAGTCATGATGACATGGCGCTCGATCACAAGCCTGTATTACACAGTCTGACTCATTAAACACTAATCACTCATTTGAGCTCAATTAGCTGCACTAGTTTATCTCAGATTTCAAACTCACATTCAGCTCAACAATATGAGTTAAAGTGAGTCAGGAATATAATTGTCCCAATTCTAATTTCTCATTCAGAGAGCTGCGTTTGAAGTCACTGTGAAATGGCAATAATTAATGCTTTCTATCATAATTAGGGCTGCACGATTGACAAAAATCATAATTGTCGATTGTTCCCTTAAAAATGTAATTGTGGTTATTAATTACGATTATCACAATTTACATTGAATGATGTTTATACCATTGTTTGAAGCAGCTGCATGCCATATTTCTAGATAAAAAAAATACTGAAAACCTTTTATTGCTTTTCTATAGGAGCCTATAAGCCTTAAATATGAACTAAACATTAGATTGGTTTCTTCTTTAAATAAAAAAGTATGAATATGCATGGTGTTATAATGCTATACTCAAATTTAAACAATTAAGATCACATGCAGAAAGAAAGGAACACATCTTAAGCACACAGAATAACATAAGTGGATTTTGAACGATTAATTGCTGCTTTGAACGATTACATAATTGTGGCATCCGTAATTGCAATTAGAAATTTGATTAATTGTGCAGCCCTAATCATAATATAATTTGATATTCGCAGGTGAGTCGTGATGACATGGCGCTCGATCACAAGCCTGTATTACACATTCAATCATCAGTCTGACTCATTAAACACTAATTACCATGATGCTAACAGCGCTGTATAACTGCACCAGTGTTTTCTTCAGAGAACACATTCAGTGCATCTGGCTTGATGTCTCATGAGACTGTTGAACTGAAAATGAGCTGTTTGTTTACGTCGTTGGTTTATTCTTCATCAGTGTGGAGGGCCGGTTTGAGGATGAGGAGCTACAGCAAATCCTGGACGACATTCAGACCAAACGCAGCTTCCAGTACTGAACTCCCTTCGCTTTCTCTGTCCTTCATATGTATCTTCAATTGTTCCCTGCGGGAGTTGTTCAATCTGCTGTTGTTTTGACAAATAAAGAGTTTTTGATACAATTGACTGTGTCTCCGTGTCGTGCAGCTGCAGTCGGTAACATGTTTACATAATAGAAATGCAAATCTAAAGCAGAGAAGTTAACATTTAAATCATAGAGAAGAATGATTAAAACATATCATTTATATTTGAGGATACCATACACCTTTATGTATTTAACTATTACAAATATATTAAGAACAGGTTCCTGCAGCACACCGAAGTATGAATCGTACATTTAGGATCATTCTGCCGAATGTGTGCAAACTTTACTCCTACAATGACAAAAAATAATTAAAACAATTAGCATATTATTTCAGATATTGACAGTTTCATGAGAATGTTATGATCCAAACACAAAGCATTAACTGAAATTGTATTTTTCATTTTTAAATTACAAGTAAAAAGAAGCTATTAAAAATGTTCGTATCACTTTATTATTGCTACTGAAAGCAATTGTATTAATTGATTTTATTAATTGAACCTGATTTTTATGGTATTTAAATGTAACTTTATGTATGTACAACAAACTTTAGAGATAAAACCAATACAATATTGTGTTATATAATTTAGTGTTTTGAAATTTCTATAGTATTACGGCTACCTTGGACCTAACGGCTGACCAATCACATTCCAGCCGTGACGTCAGTTGTGCGACGCTCGGTCGCCGGTTGCTCTCTGTGTGAATGCTGCTATTCTTTAACATGATGCAATGCTTCTCAACTAAAACATAGTAATTATGAGAAAGGGGGTTTAAACTTTCTTGATTTCACCACTTTAAAACAAACTGCACCGATAAGCCCTCATCTATATGGAATATGATCTCTAATGTTGATTTTTTTTCCAAACTAAGTGATTCTTATTAATCTGTAAATCAAATCAAATCACTTTTATTGTCACATCACCACAGCACAAGTGCCTTGGTGAGTGAAATTCTTACGAGCGTGCTCCAGACAGTGCAAAGCAAAACAAAACAAAAAAACAACAGTTTACAAATGGACAGTACATATTTACAGACTGTACAGAGGACAGTGTGCAAAATACACATACATATTCTCAGTACACATAGTGTACTATATAGACATACTTAGTTATCAGCTACACATTATACACCATATGTACACAATCTATACATTATGTAATCTATACATAGTAATAATGTGAAGGTGCAACAGATTATAAATTTACAGCAGATTGGTTGTGCAACAGGTAGATGTGCAAGGTGCAACATATTATGCATATGCAATGTCGTGGGTGTGCTTTGTATGGTGTCCAGTGCAGTGTGTGCGTGTAGTCCGGTAGAACTGTGTTAAAGTGCAGTGCATGGCATGTTGTGTGAGTGGGAGTGTGTTGTAGGGTGGGTCATTTCTGACTGTTCATTAGCCTGATAGCCTGAGGGAAAAAGCTGTCCCTCAGTCGGCTAGTGCGGGATCGGATGCTGCGGAGACGTCTCCCTGAGGGCAGCAGAGAGAACAGACTGTGGGACGGGTGGCTGGAGTCTTTGATAATCCTCCGGGCTTTCCTTGCACACCGCCTGGTGTAGATGTCCTGGAGGGAGGGAAGCTCACCTCCAACAATGTGGCGGGCAGTTCGCACGACCCTTTGCAGGGCTTTGCGGTTGCCAGCGGTGCTGTTTCCAAACCAGGCGGTGATACAGCCGGTCAGGATGCTCTCCACAGTGCAGGTGTAGAAGGATCTGAGGATTCTGGGGCTCGTTCCAAACTTCCTCAGCCGACTCAGGAAGAAGAGGCGCTGATGTGCCTTCTTCAGCACTGCATCTGTGTGAGCAGACCATGTGAGATCCTCAGTGATGTGAACCCCGAGAAACTTAAAGCTGCTCACCCGCTCCACAGGTGTCTTGTCGATGGTGATGGGTGTGTATTCTCTGCTCTGTCTCCTGTAATCCACCACCAGCTCCTTGGTCTTGTCGATGTTGAGTGAGAGGTGGTTCTCCTGACACCATTTAGTCAGGGTACTCACCTCCTCTCTGTAGGCCGTCTCATCGTTGTCGGTGATCAGGCCTATCACCGTTGTGTCATCAGCAAATTTGACGATGACATTGGAGCTGTGTGTAGCTGTACAGTCGTGTGTGTACAGGGAGTACAGGAGTGGGCTGAGGACGCAGCCCTGCGGTGCACCAGTGTTGAGGATCAGGGGAGATGATGTGTTGTTGCCCATTCTGACCACCTGACTTCTGCCTGTCAGGAAGTCCAGGATCCAGCTGCACAGAGATCTGTTCAGTCCTAGAGTCTGGAGCTTCGCAACCAGTGTGGCTGGCACTATGGTGTTAAATGCCGAGCTATAATCCACGAACAGCATCCTCACATAAGTGTTCTTATTTTCCAGGTGGGAGAGAGCAGTGTGCAGGGTAAAGGCAATAGCATCATCTGTGGAACGGTTACTGCGGTATGCAAATTGTAGTGGGTCCAGTGAAGCAGGAAGCACAGTAAACCATATCATCATGAAAATCCCTGTCAAATTATCTATTTTTCATAGACGAATGTTATTAGCTTTTTTCCCTCGTCTTTAAACACACTTTTACATCTCACTCGTATCTAATCTGGAATAATATGAATTTACTGTATGAACACATCTCTTTATTTTTGGAAATTGTATTATTTGTGTGTCTGAACTTTTCAATCAAAATGGTTCAATCTGTAATAACTGAGTTTGCAATAGTTGCTGATGCTTGTAGAGGTCTTTCTTTCCCAAGATCACGTCACTCGGTGGATCTTGTGACACATTTGATGGAAAACAGGGCCTTTATCTAAATCAAAAATCAATAAGAGTGGATTTCTGTGCCTTGTGTGATCTTGAATGGCTTTGTAACTGATATTCCCTGGAAGAAAGTTTGGTCATTACCTCACAAATATTGAATTAATAACTAAACGAGAGACATTGCATTAGTTTTTACCCGGATAAGACTTAAGAATGATATTAATACCAAGCGTTTATAAAAGCCTGAAACATGTATTCTGGGATTGCTCCACAACATCAGTTTGGTGTGACACTCTTGATTTGATAAAATGTTATATTAATCCTAATTCTGAGTTTACTTATCGAAATGTCATTTTTGGCTTTCATGAATGTGAAAAAGAAGGTGATACGTATTTCATAAACCTTATTTTCCTGCGTTAGCTAAATTATAATATTCATAAAAGTACATTTTCTAAATGAAAACCTATTTTTTAAAGATTCAATCTTGAAATGAAAATGTATTTTGAAACTATTGACTTCTCTACGAACTTAAAAACAATAAGAGCAATTGCTTTAAAGGACTGAATGAGCCTGGACTGTTGTTGTATTGTTATGATTTGACAATGATGGCTATTTTATTATTGTTATTTTCAAGCATAATACATAATAATCATAAACACTCATTGGCCGTTTACGGATATGAATGGGAATGAATGAGAAGTGCCGTAAACTGAATCCCACCTGTCGCAAAAAGCCAGTGACTTCTCTTATAAAACTGAATTATTTTCGTGCTAAACTCTAAACATAGTTCGATCCAAAAGTATTGTTTAGTGTAAAACATGTTGAAGATTAGCAGCTAGGCTGTTGATTCATGAAACGACGAGCTGTTTCCTCTAAAAAGCTGTTTATTCATTGGTCTCCATTCCCACACGGAAGCGTTAGCACTTTTTCAGCTAATGGTTGAGTCTTTTTATTTATTTTATTTTTTTATTCAGTTTAATGGTTGATTCTTGTCGTCTTCTGGCTTCGGCTGAACCTGTTTAAAGCGTCCTGATGATGCGTCACGTCGCGTCGCGTACGTGTTATTTCTGCGCCGCCGCGCATGCGCGCTGTGTCCGGCCCGGTGCGTGTGAATGATGGCGGCGTATGTCGAGATACTGAAGAACGAGTTTCCCCAGATCGACTCCGAGCTCTTCGATTATATCACCGGTACTGTACATATATGTGTCATTAATATTCCCGTACCACACCGTGTGTGCGCTGTTAGTGTCAGGGGTTCATTCATTATATAAAACCGTGCTGATGATGATGTGTCGATCACGCTAACAGACTGTGTCGTCATGAATATGACGCGTTCCTGACTTTCTCCTTTACATCATTTAATAGACACCAGGGTTAAATATTCAACCGAGGCATAATTTCAGTATATGTTCATATCTGTGTAATAAAGCAGCTGCGGTGAAGTTTGACACGGTCTCGTGTCTCCAGACAGACAGATAATTAATGATGATTAATTAGTGTCTCATTAATGTAACATAATATAATGTCACAATTTGTGCCTGACAGATTATTTAACGAACAATAAGGCAACCCGACAGTTATAGATAGATCACGTGATCGATTATATAAACGATGGGTTATAGATGTGACCCTGGAGCACAAAACCAGTCATAAGGGTCTTTTTTATTGAGATTTATACGTTACATCTTTGAGGTTTATGATAGGACAATATTTGGCTGAGATACAACTATATTAAAATCTGGAATCTGAGGGTGCAAAAAAATCTAAATATTGAGAAAATCATCTTTAAAGTTGTTCAAATGAAGTTCTTAGCAATGCATATTACTAATCAAAAATTAAGTTTTGATATATTTACAATACAAAATATCTTCATGGAACATGATCTTAATGTCCTAATGATTTTTGGCAATTATATATATGATTATGACCCATTCAGTGTATTGTTGGTTATTACTACAAATATACCCCAGCGACTTATGACTGCTTTTGTGCTCCAGGGTCACATATATAATTCAGAAATAATAAAATATCAACAAAAGACATTCAACCAGACATTAATATCTCGCTGTCATGACATAAAATCATAAATTAATCTAATAAATTAGAGTGAAATATGTACTTTAAGTGCAGATTGATATATGACTGCATGCATGTGAATTACAGAGAATCACACCGATCATGCCTTCATTTACTTATCCTAAATTATTTATATGCACATACAAGTGTAAATTATTTGAATTAAAATAATAAATATAAAATGCAATGCCACTGTATGTGATTATTTCTTATTGTAGTATGCATTTTACGCAGTGCTTTATTTGCTCAAATGAAGCAGGCTCTGTGGGGTCCTTCATGTAAGATCTGGGAGGTCGTTTACAGGAATTAAACGGTAGAAGTCATTAAGTGCTGAGCACTTGCAATATGAGACGAATACGTCACGGAAAAGCAGTGTGACTTATTGAACTTAATGTGAAATATAATATGACTCTTTGGGAGGATATTCGTATTTCGGTGACACTTGCTCCTTTGTAATTGTTTTTTATATTTATATCCAGATTTATTAAAAAGGTGTTGTCTTAATTAATTGTGCAATCATTATTATAGATTTGTTGTCTAAGTATTTATTTATTGTAAAAAATGTATGTATTTATATTTAATGGCCAGAGTGTGTAAATTAAACCATACAAATATTGTAATACTTTGTTGTTTTAATGTGCATATCTGCATGTTGGTAAATGTATGAAATATCCTAGATATTAATATGTGTCCCTGGAGCATAAAAGCAGTCATAAGCAGCACATGTATATTTATAGAAATAGCCAACCATACATTGTATGGGTCAAAATTATACATTTTTCTTTTATGCCAAAAATCATTAGGATATTAAGATCATGTTCCATGAATATATTTAGTAAATTCCTACCATAAATATATAAAAACTAAATTTTTGATTATTAATATGCATTGCTAAGAACTTAATTTGGATGACTTTAAAGATTATTTTCTCAATATTTAGATTTTTTTGCACCCTCAGATTACAGATTTACAAATATTGTCCTATCATAACAAACCATACATCAATGGAAATATTATTTATTCAGCTTTCAGATGATGCATACATCTCAATTTTGAATAGTTTTTTTTGTGGTCCATGGTCACACATGTATAGCCTTGTTCTTTAGCTGTGATTGCTGTTTATTGATAATGTGTCACAGGTGTGCTGAGAGTGTGTGTGTCTGTGTGTGTTATCCTGCAGGTGTTTTGGACAGCGGCAGCTCAGATTTCGAGGATGGAGAGGAAGTGTTTGATGCCATCGGCGACTTTCTGCAAGAGGTCTGCGACAAGAACGAAGACGACATCCGAGAAATCTGCTTCCAGATGTTCAACACACTCCAGCTGTACGTGACCCAACACAAATCTGTTGTTTATGATGTCCATGTTCTGTCCAAAAACTGTGCATAGCAACAGAGAGGATGATGAAGAGTGTGTGATGATGATGATGAGCCATCTGTATTGCTTTAGTGACCCGTTTGATAAAGGAATTATGCAAATCAAATATCCTGCAAATTTAGGACAGTGTGCATGAAGCGTGTAGAAATGTGGCACATGTACATAAACGTGTGTGTGTGTGTGTGTGTGGTGGGGGGGGGATTTTAATCTGTTGATAAAAAATATCTCTACAAAGGGGTAATGCATTAATAGGATGATATCTTACATAACTTCTGATTAGCATTTGTTTAGAAAAACATAATCAGCTTTCCCTCATTTTGACTGTAATATAATATTTTCCTCAGCTCTGAGAATTAATAACCCGAGCATCTGTTTCTCCACACTAGTGTCATGATTTCAGGTTTTTGTTCACCTGCTGTCTGCTCTGCAGCTCCAAACATCGACTGGCAGCTGGAGCGGGATATAGGCTGAAATTATCACAGAATAATAACATAGCGTATCATATCATATTTTTGTATGAAATACTTTTCTGCGTGTGCCATAAGTTAAAGCAGCACACGAGGTAACTGATGAGAAATGAACTTTCGTCCTCTCCAGATAACAGATTTTAAATAATTGTAACATTTATTATTTTGAAAACGACTGTAATTGACGCACCCTTTTTAATCATATTGAGCTAATTGTGAATATGTAAATAATATGTGTGAATTAACTGACAGCGGTGGGGTTTTTTTTTTGGTAAATTGGCGAAGAATAAAAAAAACACAAATAAAATTAAACGTTAATTGTGCGTTTTATCACAATGTAACTATGTTGCAGTATGATTATATATGTTTCATTGAACAATTTGTCACAGTTAAATGTCCATTTAAACTACAAACGCTTTATTTACACTTTATTTTTTATTCAGAAGAAGAAAACGTTTTCTATGGTATTAGATATTGAGTGAGACTTTGTCATATTTCATATTTATTAACACAATTTTTTGTTTAAGCATTTTTGTGTGGCCTGTGTTATCAGTACAGACGTTATAACTTAACATTATCGAATTAGATTTTAATACTGTTCAGATTTCTTTTATGTTTCGGTAATATATAGTTCAAGTTAACATTTCGTTTAAAGAACATAATTTTCTAGTTCTTATATTTTAGTTTAAGTTGAGAAATTATAGTTAGGAAAGCAGTTTATGGCCAAACATAACTTTCGATGCATATCTGAAGTAAGCAGGTACTTTGAGGAAAGAAACCATGTCTGCGTTGACCCAGGAATCACAATCATGACTTTACAAAATTCTCATATTTCACAATATGTTGTTAACTGATTGGTTTGTAGTGGTGCACATCATTACCACACCGGCACTGTGCTGCCATCTAGTGAAAAATACACCAGGTCAGAATCATGATGTGAGAGTAATGGCCAGTAGACGCTGAAGTCGATCTACTCCGGGAGAGCAATGCAGTGAGACGCTCTTGCTTCCTCCCCCACCCTACAGACATTACAGACATTGCCCCTCCCCCGACCACTCGCCTCCGTTCGCTTTGTACCGCCAGCCTGTCAAGCGGGTCTGACCAGCGCCGGATTAGTGGCTGCGGGACCGGATGGCTGCTTGCTGGAGCCGGATTCACTTCCCCTGTGGCTATGTCGTGTGTCTATGGTGTATGTGCTTTTGTGTTGCTGAGGTGTTTTTCCTGTTCTCACACTGTACTCCCCAAGGAGCATAGTCTGGGGGTTATTTTTTTTCTCCTCACTTTCCTCATGTTAATGCTGTATTTTTCTTCAATTCTACTTGCATTTCACTACTGATTATACTCTGTATGATTGTGTATGTGACGAATAATAAAGAACCTGAACCTGAAGTGAAGTGGAGATAAGCAGATGAAGCCTTGTGAAGCTTTTGAGGCTTTACAGCCTCATAGACAGACCCTACCAGGGACATCTAGTGGTCAGCTGCCACCTTCAAATGATTCACACATCTTCTTGATTCCAGTTTCAACACACAAGCAATACTCAACAATAGCAGCTGTGTCTTCATTCTGAGAATCATTGTCCACACATGAAGGGGTTACTATGAAGCAGGGAGGGAACACCAAGCATTTCGTGCCACATTCACCTCGCTTTAGGTGTTTCATTGTGACGTATGAAGCCTCAAGCGTCTTCGATCACAGAGATTTGATACAAGCCCCGACACAGTCTTTCAAACCAGTCTGCCTCAATAAAGTAAAACAGCTTCAGAGCCTCGGTGTCAAATGTCCCATCTGTACTCAGAAGTTATAAATATTAATGTTTGATCAGGTAACTTTTGTCAACATTTAGTTTTTTTTGTAGTAATGCTTAGTCATATACTCAATATACAAATCCTAATTCATAATTATATTGGTTGTTTTCAGGACTAAATGTGACTCTGGTCAGCAGCAGATGCTGCTGCATGCTCCAGTGCAGTTATCACAAGTGTCTGCTGACGCAGGTGAGACCACGCTTAATGTATTCATGTTATTTTATTATACTTCAATTTTAATCTTTCAGTTATGAATTCAGCGTATTTCTTTTTTTTTATCAATGTAGATTTTCTATACTTTTGTGTGTTGAGCTGATCATCACTCCTGTGTGGGTTAAACTAAATCTACTACATATAACTTCATCAAATGAAAAACTATATAATTATGATCTATGACAAAAATGCTATTATAAACTAGGTTAGTGCACGATTTAGCTGCAGAAGTTATTCTAGAAAAATCACGAGTGCACAATTGTATAAAACCTGAACATTTAGTGAAATAAGATTATTTAGAGGGGAACAAATAAAAGTGTAGGACCAAATATGGTAAAATGTTACACATTGCTCTTTGTATTGTTGTAAAATACATTAATAAAAACAAGAATTTATTTATATATAAATATAAACTATAAAATTAAAATATATTTATTTTAAATGGAGTCCTATCTATCATATGTTGCTGCATCCATTACTGTGCTATACATTAGATTATTAACAGCCTTTCCAATCATAAAACAGAACAAGAAATGCTATAAATAATATTTAATTGTGCAAAAGTATTATAATAAGAAATGTGCTTGAAGCAGCACAGAGTCACAGCGTGTAGCTCCGGATAGAGAAGTTCAAAGGTAAGAGATATTGTTGCGTAGTTAATTAAATCTGTGCGATAGTTTGAGCCTTTTCTTTGACTTAAATCTGACTTATTGAGCGCTCTTGAGTTTCATCGGTTTGACTGCCGTAACCGAACGTGACACAGGTTTGAATGGAGGATGACTGACAGATGCGGCGGGGAGAAGTGTTTACGTGAACTTGAGTTTAACGACTTCAATGTTCATCTGTACCTCACATTAAACTATGTAACGGCTTCAGAATACTTGGACTTTGACTTTATGGCGCATTATAATGTTTTGTGCTTTCGTGGAGTTTAACAATAACACAAAATAGTATACGCTCAAATTCACAATATCGATTTTGGATCGGTCTCGTCTGACTGATACCCGATCTGCATAAACTTCCAGTATCGGAGCCGATACCGATACTGAGTATCGGATCGATGCATCCCTAGTGATGATGCACAACAGCTAGATGGCGTAAGTCATACTGGTAATGGATTCAAGTTTTGGCAGAAATACACAACCGTTTATCCTGTGTCTCCAAACATCTGAATGAAACTTCTGTGTAAATGCCTGATGATCATCTATGTATAGAAGCCCGTTTCCGCCACTGAATAAAAAATGCACAAGGTAATTGCGACTTTTTTATCTCACAAATCAGACTTTTTTCCTCAGATTTGTGAAATATAAATTCACAATTGCGAGTTATAAAGTCAGCATTGCGAGTTATAAAGTCAGAATTGCGAGATATATATTAATAATTGCGAGTTATAAAGTCAGAATTGCGAGATATATATTAATAATTGTGAGTTATAAAGTCAGAATTGCGAGATATATATTAATAATTGCGAGTTATAAAGTCAGAATTGCGAGTTATAAAGTCAGAATTGCGAGATCTATATTAATAATTGCGAGATATATATTAATAATTGCGAGTTATAAAGTCAGAATTGCGAGTTATAAAGTCAGAATTGCGAGATATATATTAATAATTGCGAGATATATATTAATAATTGCGAGTTTGTAAAGTCAGAATTGCGAGATATATATTAATAATTGCGAGTTATAAAGTCAGAATTGCGAGTTATAAAGTCAGAATTGCGAGATATATATTAATAATTGCGAGTTATAGTCAGAATTGTGATTATATAAACGCACAATTGCGATTAATAGTCAGAATTGTGATTATATAAATGCACAATTGCGAGTTATAGTCAGAATTGCGATTATATAAAGCACAATTGCGAGTTATAGTCAGAATTGTGATTATATAAACGCACAATTGCGAGTTATAGTCAGAATTGTGATTATATAAACGCACAATTGCGAGTTATTGTCAGAATTGTGAATATATAAACGCACAATTGCGAGTTATTGTCAGAATTGTGATTATATAAACGCACAATTGCGAGTTATTGTCAGAATTGTGATTATATAAACGCACAATTGCGAGTTATAGTCAGAATTGCGATTATATAAACGCACAATTGCGAGTTATAGTCAGAATTGCGATTATATAAACGCACAATTGCGAGTTATAGTCAGAATTGTGATTATATAAACGCACAATTGCGAGTTATAGTCAGAATTGCGATTATATAAACGCACAATTGCGAGTTATTGTCAGAATTGTGATTATATAAACGCACAATTGCGAGTTATAGTCAGAATTGTGATTATATAAACGCAAAATTGCGAGTTATTGTCAGAATTGTGAGTTATAGTCAGAATTGCGATTATATAAACGCACAATTGCGAGTTATAGTCAGAATTGCGATTATATAAACGCACAATTGCGAGTTATTGTCAGAATTGTGATTATATAAACGCACAATTGCGAGTTATAGTCAGAATTGTGATTATATAAATGCACAATTGCGAGTTATTGTCTGAATTGTGATTATATAAATGCACAATTGCGAGTTATAGTCAAAATTGTGATTATATAAACGCACAATTGCGAGTTATTGTCAGAATTGTGATTATATAAACGCACAATTGCGAGTTATAGTCAGAATTGCGATTATATAAACGCACAATTGCGAGTTATAGTCAGAATTGCGATTATATAAACGCACAATTGCGAGTTATTGTCAGAATTGCGAGTTATATAAACGCACAATTGCGAGTTATAGTCAGAATTGTGATTATATAAACGCACAATTGCGAGTCATAGTCATAATTGTGATTATATAAACGCACAATTGCGAGTTATTGTCAGAATTGCGATTATATAAATGCACAATTGCGAGTTATAGTCAGAATTGCGATTATATAAACGCACAATTGCGAGTTATTGTCAGAATTGCGATTATATAAACGCACAATTGCGAGTTATTGTCAGAATTGCGATTATATAAACGCACAATTGAGAGTTATAGTCAGAATTGTGATTATATAAACGCACAATTGCGAGTTATTGTCAGAATTGCGACTATATAAACGCACAATTGAGAGTTATAGTCAGAATTGTGATTATATAAACGCACAATTGAGAGTTATAGTCAGAATTGTGATTATATAAACGCACAATTGAGAGTTATAGTCAGAATTGTGATTATATAAACGCACAATTGCGAGTTATTGTCAGAATTGCGATTATATAAACGCACAATTGAGAGTTATAGTCAGAATTGCGATTATATAAACGCACAATTGTGAGTTATTGTCAGAATTGTGATTATATAAACGCACAATTGAGAGTTATTGTCAGAATTGCGATTATATAAACGCACAATTGCGAGTTATAGTCAGAATTGCGATTATATAAACGCACAATTGCGAGTTATAGTCAGAATTGCGATTATATAAACGCACAATTGCGAGTTATTGTCAGAATTGCGATTATATAAACGCACAATTGAGAGTTATAGTCAGAATTGCGATTATATAAACGCACAATTGTGAGTTATTGTCAGAATTGCGATTATATAAACGCAAAATTGAGAGTTATTGTCAGAATTGTGATTATATAAACGCACAATTGCGAGTTATTGTCAGAATTGCGATTATATAAACGCACAATTGCGAGTTATAGTCAGAATTGTGATTATATAAACGCACAATTGCGAGTTATTGTCAGAATTGTGATTATATAAATGCACAATTGCGAGTTATTGTCAGAATTGTGATTATATAAACGCACAATTGCGAGTTATAGTCAGAATTGCGAGTTATAGTCAGAATTGTGATTATATAAACGCATAATTGCAAGTTATAGTCAGAATACTGATTATATAAATGCACAATTGCGAGTTATAGTCAGAATTGCAATTATATAAACGCACAATTGCGAGTTATAGTCAGAATTGTGATTATATAAACGCACAATTGCGAGTTATAGTCAGAATTGCGATTATATAAACGCACAATTGCGAGTTATTGTCAGAATTGTGATTATATAAACGCACAATTGCGAGTTATAGTCAGAATTGCGATTATATAAATGCACAATTGCGAGTTATAGTCAGAATTGCGATTATATAAACGCACAATTGAGAGTTATAGTCAGAATTGCGATTATATAAACGCACAATTGCGAGTTATTGTCAGAATTGCGACTATATAAACGCACAATTGAGAGTTATAGTCAGAATTGTGAGTTATTGTCAGAATTGCGATTATATAAACGCACAATTGAGAGTTATAGTCAGAATTGTGATTATATAAACGCACAACTGTGAGTTATTGTCAGAATTGCGATTATATAAACGCACAATTGAGAATTATTGTCAGAATTGTGATTATATAAACGCACAATTGCGAGTTATAGTCAGAATTGTGATTATATAAATGCACAATTGCGAGTTATTGTCTGAATTGTGATTATATAAACGCACAATTGAGAGTTATTGTCAGAATTGTGATTATATAAACGCACAATTGCGAGTTATAGTCAGAATTGTGATTATATAAACGCACAATTGCGAGTTATTGTCAGAATTGTGATTATATAAACGCACAATTGAGAGTTATTGTCAGAATTGCGACTATATAAATGCACAATTGAGAGTTATTGTCAGAATTGCGACTATATAAACGCACAATTGAGAGTTATTGTCAGAATTGCGACTATATAAACGCACAATTGAGAGTTATTGTCAGAATTGTGATTATATAAACGCACAATTGAGGGTTATTGTCAGAATTGCGATTTATATAAACGCACAATTGCGAGTTATTGTCAGAATTGTGATTATATAAACGCACAATTGCAAGTTATAGTCAGAATTGCTTGATATAACGCAATTCCAATGTTCCTGTGGCTCAGTGGTAGAGCATTGTGTTAGCAGCGCAAAAGGTCATGGGTTCAATTCCCAGGGAACACATACTGACAAAACCTGAATGCACTAAGTCGCTTTGGATAAAAACATCAGCTAAACGCATAAATGTGAATGATATATATACTCAAAATAGCGAGTTGTAATCAGAATTGCGAGATGTAAACTTGCAATTGCGAGTTATAAATTAAAAAGTGAGATATAAAGCCGCAATTCTGAGAACATATTAGTCTCTTTTTATTTTGTGGGACTATATAGCTCACAATTGCGAGTCACGCAATTCTCACTTTTTTCCCGCAATTTATATTTTCGAGTTTATATCGCACAATTCTGAGGGAAAAACTGTCACAGTAACCTTTTTTTATTATTATTCAGTGGCGGAAACGGGCTGCCATATCAATGCATAGAAAATGATGTTAATATTTCTAGTGCAGTTCAAAACAACTCCCTGTTCTTCAGTGTCTCCGATGTTTCTGCTCTTTCAGTAACACCTGTTAACGATTTTCATGGTATCTGGATGATGAAGAGGAATCAGAGTACAGTAAGATCAGCCTTTTACAACCTTGATTACTGTGTCCAGTTCCTTTTATATTTATATTAACCTCTTCTGTTTATGTTAGACTGTGAATGCCAAGAAACTAGAGAAAGCTGAAGCCAAACTGAAAGCCAAACATGAGCACAGAAACAAGAAAGACACCCAGAAACCCTCACCATCTCCACTGTGAGTACTGACATCTGTTAATGAAGATCCTGACTGCTGGGAGAATTATGAGCTGTCATGCGAGAA
The DNA here is from genome assembly GCA_027422405.1 of Ptychobarbus kaznakovi. Classification (NCBI taxonomy): domain Eukaryota; kingdom Metazoa; phylum Chordata; class Actinopteri; order Cypriniformes; family Cyprinidae; genus Ptychobarbus; species Ptychobarbus kaznakovi. Next base: position 20,400,945 of record CM049805.1, read on the forward strand.
TGATGCGTCCACTAATGATTGTGTGGAGATCAGTGAATGGCTGAAGAGTAATATCTTTATATCTGATGCTGTTCTGCATGTGGATGTGTTTTGAAGGGTTTTGGAGGAGGCCTCGGCCAGTCAGGCGAGCAGTAAGAAAGAAAACCGTGTCGACTCATCTGGGAAGAATCGAAGTTACGACATCCGCATTGAGAATTTTGACGTGTCTTTTGGGGAGAGGTGAGTGGTTTAGACTGACTACTAAACTAAACAATACACAGTTGTATTGGATCCGAACAAAATTGACTTCAGAAACGTAAAAAAATGATTTTTCAGACACTGTGATCCTGAAGTACACTTTGTTTTGAAACGCACGACAGTAAAAGTAATGAGAACTTAACATTGAGTTCATTCAGGGAAGGATTCATCAAACTGATTCGTACCACTAACTAGGTTGCATAATAGATATTGAGACCATATTGATTATTGACACTTTTTAAAATGAGCTCAATTAGCTGCACTAGTTTATCTCAACACACTCAATCAGCTCAAACTCGCATTCAACTCAACAATATGAGTTAACAAACTGAGTCAGGAATAAATTGGTCCAATTGTAGTTTCTCATTCAGAGAGCCGCGGTTGAAGTCACTGTGAAATGGAAATAATGAATGCTTTCTATCATAATTAGGGCTGCACGATTGTTCCCTTAAAAATGTAATTACAATTATCACAATTTACATTGAATGATGTTTATACCATTGTTTGAAGTAACCGCATGACATTTTTAGATGAAAAAAATGCTGAAAACACTAACTGAAAAACCTTTTATTGCTTTTCTATTGGAGCCTATAAGCCTTAAATGTGAACTATACATTGGATTGGTTTCTTCTTTAAATAAAAAAGTATGAATATGCATGGTGTTATAATGCTATACTCAAATTTAAACAATGGAAAACCCTATTAAGATAACATGCAGAAAGAAACGAACACATCTTAAGCACACAGAATAACATAAGTGGATTTTGAACGATTAATTACTGCTTTGATTACATAATTGTAATTGCAATTAGAAATGTGATTAATTGTGTAGCCCTAATCATAATATAATTGTATTTTAATGCAGTTTGAATAAAGTTGCTACATTGCTTGCCAACTATATGCATCATGCAGTTAGACTAATTAATGAACGAAATTTGGTTTTGCTGATTTTATTTATTTCGCAAGAACAAATGTGACTATCTTGTGACTTTATTGCTTTAATAGCTGTATTACTAGATAATCATCTTAAACCACAAGTGTGTTCAGAGCATGTTTTTGCTGGTTCACAGATGTCTGCTGCTGGGCACTGAAATGAGTCTGGCCACCGGCAGGCGCTACGGTCTCATTGGGCGTAACGGGCTCGGTAAGACCACTCTGCTGAAGATGCTGGCGAGTCGCAGCTTGCGCGTCCCTGTGCACATCTCCATTCTGCACGTGGAGCAGGAGGTGGACGGAGACGACACCGTGGCTCTACAGAGCGTACTGGAGAGCGACACGGTTCGAGAGAATCTGCTGAAGGAGGAGCGCACTCTCAACGCTCACATCGCCAATGGAACGTACGTCACCTGCACCCCATCAGACACTAACCTATCACGTAGTGTCATGAGATGGATGTCTTGCTGTTTTTAACATTTAATCTTTAAAAGAATAGTTTACACAGTGATAAATGTACTCACCCTCAATCCATCCTGGATGCAGACGAGTTTGTTTCTTCATCAGATTTGGAGAAATGTAGCATTGCATCACTTGCTGATCAATGGCAGTGAATGGGTGCCGTCAGAATGAGAGTGCAAACGGCTGATAACAGGGTTCCTGCGGGGTTTGGAAAAGTATGGAATTTGATTTAAAGGGATAGTGCACCCAAAAATGACAATTCTGTCATTTACTCACCCTCAAGTATTTCCAAACCTGTATGAATGTGTTTGTTCTGCTGAACACAAAGGAAGATATTCTGAAGAATGTGGGAAACAGGGCAGTTCTGGGGCACCATTGACCTCACAGAACAGCCTGATTACAACCTTTCTTCAAAATATCTTCCTTTATGTACACAGACATTTATGTGCACACGTGAAATCATTAAACCTAGCATATAGGACAATGCACACTGAGCTATTTGTGCCATCAGCTCATTTCGCGGTGGGGTTTCTTGGCCTCCACAAAGTATGCGTTAAAGAGACCCAAGGCCTTGAAATATTGCATACTGCCCTAACAAAAGCTACATTTTAAACACTTTTTACAGTATCAGTCTTTATTTATAGACCCTTGAACTTGACCAATTTTGTCATCAGCCCATTTCGTGTCATGGTTGTGTGCCACCACAGAGGATGTGTTAAATTGGATATTATGCCTTGATATTAGACGTAATACAATAAGAAAAGCCAAATTTTGAGCAATTTATATCTGCTAATTCATGTGAATCCCTGCTCTCATTTGATTCATGGTGATGCACTAAGGAAATAGTTTATTTAAAACTAGAAATTGTAATGCATAAGCATGCAAAAAAATGCCATGCGCTTGTGAATAGTTTCTCGAGGGCTTCTTGTGTACATGTAAAAGTCTGTATTATTTTATTTACAGATGACTGTACTATATACTAAACATAAAGCTGAAGATAATGCTCTATGAACCATTTATGTTAAATATGGTCTGAAAATCTGCTGAGAGGTTTGGAAATTTGAGTATAGAAATTTAAAAAGGAAAATTGTTATGAACACAATGATAAAAACATCACAATAATCCACTCCTGTCCATCAGTTAATGTCTCGTGAAGCAAAAAGAAGTGTTTGTCAGAAAAAAATATCCATCATTAAAACGTTTTTAACTTTAAACCATCATTTCTGGCCAAAATATGTGTCCGTTTTAATGCTTCTTCCAGTGAAAAAGTGCATCTCGTGTTGTCTCGCATCAAAATCCAGCCACGTATTTGTTTAGGGCTGTTTGCTTGATCTGTGCAGATCTCTCTCCTGATTCAGACCAGACCACTTGTTTCACTGGAGGAAGCCTTATTATTCATTATGGACTCATATTTTAGCTCATATTTTAGATTTGATGGACAAACAAACAGTTTTTGTCTTCTCCAGATGTTAACTGATGGACTGGAGTGGTGTGCATCATTGTGATGTTTTTATCAGACTCTCATTCTGACGGCACCCATTCACTGCAGAGGACGCATTGCTGAGCAAGTGATGGAATTACACATTTCTCAAGCAAAATATACTTTTTTTAGGTATAAACAGATTGTTCATTTAGCAGGTGCGCCGTTTTGGTATTTAAACTTAATTTTAACCAACCATAATTTTCAACTGAAGGTAATATTGGCGTTTACAGAACAGAGCTCATGTAAAGAAACACAACTGAACAAGATTAACAGATCAAGCATCTTGCAGGTGCATGTGATTAATGTATTTGTTCTTTCAGCTAAAACATGTGCAGTTGTTGTTGTATCTACTCCTGTTTCTGTCTTCAATCCTTCAGTGCCGATGGGTTAGAAAGTGTTCGTCTTTCCGAAATTTATGCTAAACTGGAAGAAATCGAAGCGGATAAAGCACCAGCCAGGTGAGCAGAAAATGACTTGTGTGTATTATCAAATAAATTATAAGTAATGTGTAATTTTCAGACAGGTGTAAGCTCATTTTACACAGATTAGTAGATCAGACGTCTAATCATTCAATATAGGTTTCACTGTAGTTTATTTTCTTATGCAGTATTTGAAGTTAGGCAATGTAAGTGTAGTCAAACAGTCTAATGAAAAGATAATACAATATTTATTCATATTGTTTTCCACTCTTTCAGAGCATCTGTCATTCTTGCTGGTTTAGGCTTTTCAGCCAAAATGCAACAGCAAACAACCAAGTGAGTACGAGCCATGTACTAATGTTACGTATGCGTCTCTGTTCCTCGTCTCTTCAGGAAATAGTCATATTGGCTGATTTATACATTTCTGCAGTGGTTATTAATGTGTGTTTATTGTAGGGAGTTTTCTGGAGGCTGGAGGATGAGGTTAGCTTTAGCTAGAGCCCTGTTTGCACGGTAAGTTTATTCAGAAATAAAGAAAAATAGGGATTATAATGTTCATAAATAATAATTATGCACTTTTATTGCAAATAATATTATTATACAAGTATCGTATTTAAAATAATATATATATATTTGACCCTGGACCACAAAACCAGTCATTTTTCGAAATTGAGATGCATACATCACCTGAAAGCTGAATAAATAATATTTCCATGGATGTATGGTTTGTTATGATCGGACTATATTTGAAAATCTGGAATCTGAAGATGCAAAAAAATCTAAATATTGATAAAATCATCTTTAAAGTTGTTCAAATGAAGTTCTTAGCAATGCATACTTACTAATCAAAAATTAAGTTTTAATATATTTATGGTAGGACATTTACAAAATACCTTAAAAGAACATGGTCTATATTTAATATCCTAATGATTTTTGGAAAAATCAATAATTTTGACCCAGATGTATTTTTGGCTATAGCTACAAATATACCCGTGCTTATTAAGACTGGTGTTGTGCTCCAGGGTCACATATAGTTAGTGTAGGTTAAAAGGTAGCTTGGTTAACTAATCAGTACTGCTTCTGTGATTTATGCATTTATTTATTTTCAGGCCTGATCTGCTGTTACTTGATGGTGAGTAAAATGTACTCTTCGTATGGTGGTAATATTGCTACTCGGCGTTAAATATTGATATAGTTACATCACTAAATTTTGTATTCATCACTTCTATTCAGAGCCCACAAACATGTTGGACGTAAGAGCCATTCTGTGGCTGGAAAACTATTTACAAGTAAGTGTTTTTCAGACAGACAGTTCACTAGTTTGCTTTTAATGGCTGAAGCTATGGCCTTTACCCGTTATACATGCAAATGAATATAGGAACTACATGTTTCAAGGGCTATAACCACATTAATATGGTAAGAATAGTGTCGTAGTAATTGTACTTGTCTTTCTCTAGACGTGGCAGTCCACCATCCTCGTGGTGTCTCACGATCGTAACTTCTTGAATGCGGTGGTGACAGACATCATACACCTGCACTCGCAGCGGCTGGAGAGCTACCGCGGCGATTACGAGAACTTCATCAAGACCAAAGAAGACCGACTGAAGAACCAGCATAGAGAATACGAAGCTCAGTTACAGTACAGAGAACATATACAGGTACCAGAGCACGTCAGGTTTGGGTTCTGCGCTGCTCCGTGCGGCAGAGACGCGGCACATTGTAGCAGGACTCGGATTTATACGGAGCCCTTTCAGGGACATGGTGGTGAAAAAAATACGGGGTGGGAAGAAAAAGTAGTTTTCAAATGTTTTGCGGTCTCTCGCTAAACCGGTTAAGTTCGGGCTGTTTACCGTTACTGTTACAGCTCCCCATGTTCACAATGGAGCGGTTCATTGAGTTTTATTTTGAACTTGGACTCAAATAAAGAAATGCAGTCAGTGCTTAGTTCAAGGCACGGCTTTGGGACGTTCTAAAACGCTTAATGTATTAAAACAGTGCCTACTGTTTTATTGTCGTTGTGCTTTTTAATTAAGAATAACAATGAATCCGTCTTTTGCTTTAGTCTTAAAAAGTGAAAGGTGTAAGGATGTAAGCAAAGCAGTAAAACGTGACACCAAGATCGCAAATTCGTGCGTTGAATGTGAAAGCATCCAAAGTCCGGCTTATAACACCACAAAAGAGGAACTCCCGTTCACAAAATTTAGATTATAAATAATACCAGACCTGCCAACCTGTACGCATTTTGACCTCAAAGTACGCTGGTACGATTTGTCACTCTGAACTACGCTAAACTCTGGTTACGCCTCCGTCCACACGCAGTACTCCAAGCAAACAACAGAAAGAGTTCGACCAATCAGAGCGTTTGTTTTTTCAGATTTGCATTTAAATAATTTCCGTGCGTTTTATTTCTCTCCAAACTGGCTGTGTGTCCGTGAGTCTACGCGCTCCCCCAGCTTATAACGTGCACACGCGAAACATCTTCCCTAATATTAGAGAAGCGTTTCTAAACCTGCTGTCCCAACAAGAGAGAACATTATAGCATACTAAACCGCATCAGTCGAATGTTAGAAATAACTAACTTTGGTGATCTTAGAAATATATATCCTCTACTGTAATAAAGGTTATGTCGATTAGCGATGGATTATAAATATACTATAATTATTATAACAATACCTGAGGTGGTTTTAAGAACACAGACAAACTATAAATTGAGTGAAGCACGGCACTGTGTCAGGAGGACAGAAGAGTCGCGTGGCTTTCGCTCAGATGACCATGCCCTGTAAAGCAAACATTTCTCTCATGGAGTCAAGCTTTTGCTCTAACTAGTTGTCTTTTAGTATCGTATCATAGAATCATGCAACTATCATTTGTTCATTAATATGTATAATTTGCATGATGCATAATTGTTGCAATTTAAATTTAACTTTGTAAATAATATGCTATAACATGCGGTGTTATATATGTATGTGTGTATGCATGTATATACAGTGGCTATAAAAAGTCTACACACCCCTGTTAAAATGCCAAGTTTCTGTGATGAAAAAAATAAGACCAAGATAAATAATTTCAGAACTTTTTCCACCTTGTGTGTATATATAAATATGTGTATATACACTCAATTTTAGTATTAGTTAATTTAATACATCAAATTAAACTAAATGAGAAATGTTGCAAAGGCAATTAACTGAAAAAAAAAATCATATTTTATTTTCAATTAACGTTTATGTAATGATTTTTTAAAATGGTTTTAGTTAACTGAAATAACATTTTATCTAAAAGTCTTTTTTATTTTCAAAAACTTTATTTTCAGTAACTCTCATTTACTCCCACATGTCCATCACCTGCCCCTCATTTACACAGACTGACCTTCTGAATGACCCTCATTTGCATCTTCTAACCCTCATTTAAACATCCTGACCCTCGTTTTGACACGTTAACAAATCTGTCTTTCATTTATAGCCCCAACTTCTACATTCTGGATGAGCCGACGAATCATCTGGACATGGAGACGATCGAAGCCTTGGCAAAGGCCCTCAACACTTTCAAAGTAAGAGCAGACTCTTCTCATGTCGCCGTCAGCGAATCTAATGTGCTCTGATGTGTTTACAGCATTACTCAAAGCTTCTCCATCATATACAGGCCAACCAAAATGTGTTCAGACACCTTCAACATTTCTCACTTTATCAGTTTATTCGCTGTAGTTTAGAAAATGGTGATAAAAATGACAAGAACGGTGTCAGAACAAATTCATCTCGATAACGTTGATAGAAAGGTATGTAATGAATTCGGTTGAATAGCTGTTATATTTAAGTTCACAATTAGATAATACCAATTTAGGTTAACCAATTACCAAGCAATGCTTCATTTTGCTCAGTCCATGGTGTAAAAAGTGTGCATTAGCAATTATAGAAAAACACTTAAGCAAAACATGGTCTGAGAAATATTGAAAGTCTCACATTTTTACTGGTATGAAGACTTTATTTTGCTATCCTCGCTTACATAAATGAACTGTAGTGTCCTGCACCCACTAGTAAAATGATATGTGGTGTCTGAATAATTGACTGTAATTGGTAAATTGGTTTCTCTGTCAGGGCGGTGTGGTTCTGGTGTCCCACGACGAGCGCCTGATCCGCATGGTTTGTAAGGAGCTCTGGGTTTGCGAGGACGGGCGAGTTCACCGTGTGGACGGAGGCTTTGACGAGTACAAGGACATCTTGCAGGAACAGTTTCGTCGGGAGGGATACTTGTGATGGAGACGTCTGTTAACCCGCTCTGCATTACAAACACCAAAACTGCCATCTGATGAGAGCGTCTGTAGTCCCGGCGGCCAGCAGGTGGGATGTTCTCGCTCAAACCCATTCGACTTCAAACTCCCAAATCATGCGGGGTCAAGGCCGGACGCTCCCCGAACTTGTGTGTAGACGACATGTTAAAGATGATGTAAGAAAGGCGAAGCGGATATATGCACTAACAGATGTTATACTCCACACCGCTTTTAAAAGATCAGTCATACGGTAATAAAAAGAAAAAATTTCCAACATTTGTAATTTTGTGTCTGGTCACTATTATTAATGTCTTTATCGGTGCTGTCAAAATTAGCGCGTTAATCTGCATTAATGCATACATTTTTCCAGTTTAACGGAGGGGCAGGGTTTGTCACATCTCTCTTATGTTTTTGGACAAGAGTTGTGCTTATTAAGACGCAGAAGGTCTTTACGACCACATCAAATGGGACACTTTTAGACGCACTCTCCACTTCACGAGCCGAACGAGTGCAGAAACGGTACAGGTTAGGGCTGCACGATATTAGAAAAAACTCACATTGTGATATTTTGTATTTCTGCGATATGAAAAAAACACCAGATGACTTGAAAAGCTCTATTTGGAAAAAAATAAATAATCAGTGATTTTGTAGGTGAGTAAATCAGCAATAAACAAATTACAAACATAGATAAATATAATAGTTTTTCATAAAGCCGTGATGAAAGATGTAAACTGAAGGAGTAAAGTTAATATGAGGGGCTAAACCTGTAAAAAAACAACAACAGGTAAACGAGTTTGATGCTCTGATGGGCAGCATCTTCCCGTCAAACCTTGAAGTCATTGTTCAGCTAGTTTAGCCTCACCAGCTAAAAACGTGGTCAACCCCCCCCCACCCCCCTTTAGCTGTAGTCTCTTTTCTTCAGTAGGGATGGAAGCATGTCCTCTTATCTCACTCGTAAAGACCATAAACCCTTCAAACTGCATGATCATACGATTGAAGAGCTATAGCAACTTTGCAAGACCAAGGGAAATGATCTATGAAAATATATGATTAAATGGACTAATTAAATGACATCAGAAACTCAAGCCACACATGCATGGTTGTTCTCTCGGACCGAGTCGTCTGGGTTTAACTGGTCAAGTTTTGACCCATTGAACCGAACGTTTCGTCTTCAGAGTCGTCGCAGCAGCTCTGTAAGCACAAACCTGCTTGAGAGCCGGCTTACTTCACATAATCAGGATTACATCATGGTCTGTCCCAGGCACTGCACCACTCCAATGACAATTCAGTATTATAAAAATTTTGTTTACTTTACGATTTTCATCGAAAATTTTACTTTGATCTGAAATTCAGTATAAATCTAGACCATGCATTAAAAAGAGAGTTCACCCAGAAAATACAAATATTCTGTCTCAATTGTCTCACCCCATTTCTTAACAAAATGAACATTTCTTTCTTCTGGGGAACATAAAAAACAAAGCAATTATAATATTTTAAAGTGTCTTTGAAAAGTCTTTTTTTTTTCATACAGTGGAAGTCAAAGGTAACCAAAACAATATCAAAGAAGAAATTGGTTGTTCCATACAGGTTAGGAGTGACGTGGGTGAATAAATGATGGCAGAATTTTCATTTCTGGGTGAACACTCCCTTTATCAATATTACTTTTATATATAAAAACAATAATAATTATTAGCATGAAGTGATATATTGGTATTACATCTCCTTCAGTGAAAACCGTATCAAAAGAAGCCAAAACATCAAGCTCTGCATGTAGACTTGGACTGAGAGTCAGTGTGGATCAGTGTATATGAGAGGAGTGACAGTCTCTCAGACTTATTTCTACATACAAACCCATGATTGACCAAACATATGGGGATAGCATCTATAATGCACACACATACTGTACTGTACCAGCATCTGTCTTTTCCAGAGGATTGCAGTCAATATGGCCAGACCATCGGAGAGTCCTTTGCTCTTCGTGCAACAGATGATTCAAGATTGATGTATTTAAACCCGAGTGGTGTGAATTAAACTGTGGTCACCCAGGCACTACAGAGCTTTACTATCATGCCTCTCCATAGTCCTGTAATGTCCTAAAATAAGCTTTTTTAAATGCAAAATGTGATTCTCACAAGGGTAAAGTAGGACTGGGCATGCTTTTATACAATTTATCCATATAATTTACATTTAAACACATACAAATTTTCATTTTCATAAAGACTTTTATTTAGAGACAGTAAAAAGTGTTATGTGGAATGAAAAATCTAGCGTTTACATGATAAAATGTGCTTTTTTAATGCATGCATACACAACAAAGAGCCCATTTTTCTAAATATTCATTTTATTTCCCTCTTTAAGACATTTAGCAAGCCTGCTAATGTCAAACCACAAATATTTGAAACTTTAAAGAGCAATTTGATGCATAATACCATCTTACCATCAGAGTACCATCTTTGTCAAACACGAGCAGACACCTTTCAGTAAACCTTTCAAAATTCAGTCTATTTTAAGAGTTGACGAGTATTTACTCACCATATATGAAGACTTTATTCTTTTAAATTAGCATTTTAAAGAGGCTCCTAGGTTTAGATTCAGTAAATTCACTTTAATGGCAAATAAAAGGTTATTTATTAGTCAGTTATTAAATGCCTTATTTAAAAAAAAAATATTTTCGTAGGAGCCTGATTTAAAAAGAAAACCGCTCATTTTGAAAGAAAGATCGCAGACGGACTTATAGGTTTTTGCATCAGAACTCATATTTTTAACATATTTGTTTTCAGGATATGTATTTCATCCAGGCACATTTGACTGGATGTGAATAATTTTTCTTTTAAAGGGATACTCCACCCCAAACTGAAACGTTTGTCATTTTTTTCACTTACCCCCATGTCGACCCAAACCCGTAAAAGCTTTGTTCGTCTTCAGAACACAAGTTAAGATATTTTGGATGAAAACCAGGAGGCTTGTGACTCCCATTGACTGCCAAGTAAGTAACAAGCCAGTCACAAGCCTCCCGGTTTTCACACAAAATATCTTAAATTGTGTTCCGAAGACTAACGAAGCTTTTACAGGTTTGGAACAACATGGGGGTACGTGATTAATGACTACATTTTAATTTTAGGATGGAGTAACCCTTTAATGGACTAATCTATTCAAATGAGTTGTAAGAAAAACACTATTCTTCTATATCTAGTTGTATGAAAATAATCCATATTAATTGGTTAGAAGTTTCCATAAAAATGAAAACATTTGATGTGTAAATGTTACAAATGTTTTCAACAAATTCTTGTGACGTTACAAACATTATTTCACATATCTATTATATTTGAATATGTTTTATATAAATTAATACTACACTTGAATGGGCTAAAAGATAAAACTCAGGTTAGATCTTGTGCTCTTTCTGTATGTCATGATGACTTTAACTGTCATCATAATCATGGTGTAGCACCAAAACGAACACTCATTATGTGTGTGTGTGTGTGTGTGTGCGTGCGTGCGTGCGTGCGTGCATATATATATATACTCGGCTGCATTTCTTGAGCAGCAGGGCGCTTCATTCCCCCAGATGTTTGCAGTAGTTTGAGGTCAGTATATTTCGGGCAGGTGTGAGTAGTTCCTGTCCCAGTAGCCGCCGGTGTAGAGCCAGTCTGGGGCTCCGGTGTAAGGGTTTGACCCCTGATGAAACCACCTGCATGTGAACATGAGTTTGATGTTAAATTTAATATCAATGCAATCATGTCTGTCCATCCTCAAAATATATTTGCATGCAGAAAAAACAATAAATGTTGATAAAGACAAATCATCATTACGTTGTTTAACATATAAAGGCATTGTGTATCTAAATGCTGGCTTTACTCACATCACTTAAGTTCACGGTTGCACTTTATTTTACAGTATGTGTACATAAAGTGTCCTTATCTTAGAAAGTAAAGGGTAATATAAAGTGACTACATGTGTAAGTACTCATTTATTACCAAGTGATTATAATCACTGTAATACGTACACCGTATGTGAAAAATAAGTGCTACCATGTTCATTGTAACGTGATGTTTTTGTAACAAATGCTGTGTAATCAACACATGTCTAAAATTGATGACATTTAATTGCTTTAGCTTCATAACTGGATCTAAAACTAAGTCGTCTTATACAGTCATTTCAGAACAAAGAAGACGCGAGTTACATACTTTTACCCATCAATATATGCTTTGTTGTTGATTATTTATCAACTTGTCAAACCTTATTTTCCATTCCTCGTCTGATTTGGAGCGATTTTTCCAAGACATTCGTTGTTTTTCCTCCAGTCTGTTCTTCTCTGCACTGGCTGCATCTGGAAACGGCAACAATGCAGATTCATCCACATTTAGTGAACATGCATATTGTATATTACAGTTAAGCAGCCTTCTTTTGTGTCATTATATAAAAACAGGAACATTAACTGATGATCTGTCACACATTCCTCGAGGCCAGGATGTTGATGTTTAATATCCAGTTAGCATTGCAAAATTGTGTTATTTATATACTACCTCAGTTTTTATTAATGTTTTGAAATGCATATATATATATATATATATATACAGTATATCACAGAAGTGAGTACACCCCTCACATTTTTGTAAATATTTTATTATATATTTTCATGTGACAACACTGAAGAAATGACACTTTGCTACAATATAAAGTAGTGAGTGTACAGCTTGTATAACAGTGTACATTTATTGTCCCCTCAAAATAACTCAACAAACAGCCATCAATGTCTAAACCGCTGGCCACAAAGGTGAGTACACCCCTAAGTGAAAATGTCCAAATTGGGCCCAACGTGTCAATATTTTGTGTGGCCACCATAATTTTCCAGCACTGCCTTAACCCTCTTGGGCATGGAGTTCACCAGAGCTTCACAGGTTGCCACTGGAGTCCTCTTCCACTCCTCCATGACGACATCACGGAGCTGGTGGATGTTAGAGACCTTGCGCTCCTCCACCTTCCTTCTTATTTTCAATTTGCAATTTAACACCAAATGTAACACACCTGCTCCCCATTCACACCTGAGACCTTGTAACACTAAACGAGTTACATGAACACCGGGAGAGAAAATGGCTAATTGGGTCCAATTTGGACAATTTTATCTTAGGGGTACTCACTTTTGCCAGTGGTTTAGACCAGTGCTTCCCAAACTGTCTGGAGGACCCCCTGCCCTGCATCTTTTGTATGCCTCCCTTATCTAACACACCTGATTCCACTCATCAGCTCGTTAGTAGAGACTGCAAGGACTAAACTGGGTGTGTCTGATTAGGGAGACATACAAAATGTGCAGGACAGGGGTCCTCCAGGACAGGTTTGGGAAGCACTGGTTTAGACATTAATGGCTGTGTGTTGTGAGGGGTGGTACTCACTTCTGTGAGCTTCTATATTATATATATATATATATATATTAAATATATATATATACAGTACATATAGATTACAATTTTAAACATTAGCTTAATTTTTAGCATTGGTGGTGTTCCTTCAGCTCAAGCAGTAGACAATTGCGCTAGCAAAGCCAAGAGATTGCACAAATTGTCATTTTATTAGTTTAAGCTTTTTTTATTATTTTGTTACTATTTAGTTTTTTTGCTGCTTCTCAGTTTTTAGTGTCACATTATTTCCAGTTAGTAATTTTAGTACTTCAACTTATTTCAGTTAGTTGACTAGGCAATATATGTTTTTAATTTTAATTAAGTTTACGTATTGCTTTTTTATATATAATGTTTATACTTTATTTTATTTCAGCCTTTTTAAATTTAAA
>CM049805.1:20414630-20488716 GCA_027422405.1 Ptychobarbus kaznakovi
GTTCATGATTGGATTTTATATTTAATTTTTTTATATATACTTTCCCCCTAATCTTGCAGCCCTAGCTGCAACGTAACATTTGAAAGAAATACAATTGTAGGGATCTAAATAACTTCTGAATGCATTGTGCATGTCTGCTTGTATCAATAATATTGTGAGCAGTAGTTGATCGATGTGGAGTTATTATTGACTGATGCTGATTCACCAAGATTGAAATAGCACGCACTTATACAATATTTTCTCAATATACAAACAATTCAAATTCCAATTATCCATTGAAAGCGTTCTAGTTTAATCTTCTGTTAATGTTGTGTCTCTCTCTCAGGTGTTCATTGACCGGTTCAGATTCAACGCCAACAGAGCCGCTCAAGTGCAGAGCAAACTCAAGCTGCTGGAGAAACTGTGAGTGTGACGTCACTAACACGCGTTTATTATTGATCAAACACACACTCGCTGCAGACTCACCGTGTGTGTGTGTGTGTGTGTGTGTGTGTGTGTGTGTGTGTGTGTGTGTGTGTGTGTGTGTGTTGGTGTGTTGTGTGTGTGTTGTGTGTGTGTGTGTGTGTGTGTGTGGTGTGTGTGTGTGTGTGGTTGTGTGTGTTGTGTGGTTGTGTGTGTGTGTGTGTGTGTGTGTGTGTGTGTGTGTGTGTGTGTGTGTCTCTCTCTCTCTCACTCTCTCTCTCTCTCACAGGCCTGAACTCAAGCCCTTAGTCAAGGAGTCTGAAGCCATCTTACGGTCAGTTCTGCTCCGTCTTCTCGTGTGTTTGTGTGACGGATCGACTCGTCTCAGAAGTGAACGTGAGTTGTGTTCTCGTCTCTCCACAGTTTTCCGGATAGCTTTGAGAAGCTGTCTCCTCCGATCCTGCAGCTGGATGAGGTGGAGTTCGGCTACACGCCTGACCAGCGGATCTTCAGCAGCCTCAGCGTCTCGGCTGATCTGGAGTCCCGCATCTGCATCGTATGTATTTGAAATCGGACATTTGCTGCCAGTAATCTGAAAAATATATTATAAGTGGAAAAGTTTATTGAAACTTGAGACAAAATATGTGACCCTGGAGCACAAAACCAGTCAATTTTTTTTATTGAGATTTATGCATCATCTGAAAGCTGAATAAATAATATTTCCATTGATGTATGGTTTGTTATGATAAGACAATATTTGAAAATCTGGAATCTGAGGGTGCAAAAAAAATCGAAATATTGAGAAAATCATCTTTAAAGTTGTCCAAATGAAGTTCTTAGCAATGCATATTACTAATCAATAATTAAGTTTATATCTTAGTGATTTTTTTGTATAAATGAAAAATTTATAATTTTGACCCATACAATGTATTGTTGGCTATTGCTACAAATATACCTGTGCTACTTATGAATGCTTTTGTGCTCCAGGGTCACATATATATATATATAAAATCTATGTAATTGTTTTTTTATTGTTGAGTATCATATTTGATGCATCAGGTTTTTATGGCTCATGTAGTCTGATATAATGAGAATACGGAGTAAAACACCTTAATTTTATTCAGAGACTCAAACTGAGCCAAAATATTAGTTTACTGCAGATGCTGATATTTCTATGATGAAATTCTGATGCTTGTAATGCAATGAGATCTTTATAACAGTACAGCAGATCCTTTACATAAAACGATCTAAATATCAGAGGTCGCTCTATATCAGGTGTTCGGTCATCTCAGATCATTTAAGGGTTGGATCCAGACTGAAGCTTGTGAAATTATGGGATGTTAATCCCGTGGCAGAAACAGAGAAACAAACAAAGACAATTAGCGTAGCTGTTGTTTCATCCAGGAACAACCCTAGATGAAATTATCAGTTCAACCCAAGCTAAAGCATAATAATTCAAGAGGCCTTAGACCCATGTGTCGTATGATACAGCAGGGGCTCATTCGTTGCTTGTATGTGTCTGGCTGTAGGTGGGTGAGAATGGAGCGGGTAAATCCACCGCACTGAAGCTGCTGATGGGACAGCTGACGCCTGTCAACGGTTCCAGATACGCTCACAGGTGAGCCTCGCTCGGACGCTGAAGACACTTGACCCTCTCTCTCTGTCTGTCTCTTACTTCTGTCTTTGTCTTTTCAAACAGAAACCTGAAGATCGGTTATTTCAGTCAGCATCACGTGGATCAGCTGGACCTGAACGTCTGCTCAATAGAACTGCTGCTGAACAGATTTCCTGGTACTGCCTCAAACTGGCACTTTACATTCTCACCAGAAACCATCAGGATTGCATCGCTGACCCCTACAGAGACACATCTGACCGCTCAAGTCCTGCTCATTAATGAAGATATTAGAGTCGCATCGTTCACAGCCGCTGACCGGTTATTTTAGGTCTTTGCTGCTTATGTCACATCATCTGTGGCCGACACATTTGAGGTCGACGTGAAATTAGTATTGGACCCAAATCATTTCTTAAAGGATTAGTTCACTTTCAAATTAAAATGTCCTTATTTACTCACCCCCATGTTATCCAAGATATTTATGTATTTCTTTCTTCAGTCGAAAAGAAATGAAGGTTTTTGATGAAAACATTGCAGGATTTGTATCCGTATAGTTAGTTTCAATGGACTCCAAACGGTTGAAGGTCAAAATGAGTTTCAGTGCAGCTTTAATCGATACCAGACGATGAATAAGGGTCTTGTCTAGCGAAACTCGCGGTCATTTAAAAAAATAAAATAAATGTATCTGCTTTATAAACTCTAATGCTCGCCTGTTCTGCGATGCGTGTCCCAGACTTCACGTAATAATGTTGAAACGGTCACGCTTGACGTAGTATCGGTCTCATTTTCTCCAAGTTCAAAATCGTCCGACATCGTTGTTTTACCTCGTAAACTCGTTGAGTTGTAACTCCTTATTTTTTTGTAAACGGCGTTTGACATAGTATTTGCACATTCAACTTGTAAACACTGACTCTGTACTTCCGCCTACGTCAAGCGTGACCTTTTCAACGTCATTACGTATTACGTGAAAATAACTAATACGGTGTCATTTAACTCACCCACAATGCTTGCTATTGAATATTCAGCTTCTTTAATATGACACGTTTTGGAAGTTAAATGCACAGGTGTTTTATGTTCTGACGCATAGTATGTCTCACATAATAAATCGTATGTTTTCTGTTTGAATGAAGTGTCCAGTATTAAGGACGCCATAGATGCCGACATGGCAATACAACTAAATAACTACGACTGCTAATCTGAAGTAGAGTAATCTGAATCCTGTGCTGTTTTTATGCGTCAGGTCACCCAGAGGAGGAGTACCGTCATCAGCTGGGCCGGTATGGCATCACGGGGGAACTGGCCACGCGGCCGGTGGCGAGTCTGTCAGGAGGACAGAAGAGTCCGTGGCTTTCGCTCAGATGACCATGCCCTGGTAAAACAAACATCAACACACTCATGGAGTCATGCTTTTGCTCTAACTAGTTGTCTTTTAGTATCGTATCATAGAATCATGCAACTATCATTTGTGTTCATTAATATGTTTAATTTGCTTGATGCATAATTGTTGCAATTTAAATTTAACTTTTGTAAATATTATGCTATAACATGCGGTGTAATATATATATGTATGTATGTATATACAGTGGCTATAAAAAGTCTACACACCCCTGTTAAAATGCCAAGTTTCTGTGATGAAAAAAATAAGACCAAGATAAATAATTTCAGAACTTTTTCCACCTTGTGTATATGTATATATATATATATATATATGTATGTGTATATACACTCAGTTTTAGTATTAGTTAATTTAGTACATCAAATTAAACTAAATGAAAATGAGAAATGTTGCAAAGGCAATTAACTGAAATAAAAAAAAATATATTTTATTTTCAATTAACGTTTATGTAATGATTTTTTAAAATGGTTTTAGTTAACTGAAATAACATTTTATCTAAAAGTCTTTTTTATTTTTAAAAACTTTATTTTCAGTAACCCTCATTTACACCCACATTTCCATCACCTGCCCCTCATTTTCACAGACTGAGCTTCTGAATGACCCTCATTTGCATCTTCTAACCCTCATTTAAACATCCTGATCCTCGTTTTGACACTTAACAATCTGTCTTTCATTTTATAGCCCCAACTTCTTACATGGGGATGAGCCGACAATCTGGGTGGAGATGAAGCCTTGGCAAAAGCCTCAACAATTTCAAAGTAAGAGCAGACTCTGTTCTCATGTCAGTCAAGCTCTAATTGCAGAGAATGTTATGATGTGTTTAAAGATTACTCGATTGTTTATTAAGAGGAGACGAAACAAATGTTCAAGACCTATAACATTTCTCACATCATGTTATATTTAATTTTAGGATTATTAAGTAATGGTGATAGAAAAATGACAAAACGGGTTTATCAGAAAAAAAAAAGACGTCTCAAACATTGATAGAAAGGAATGTAGTGAATCTCGGTGAATAGCTGTTTATATTTAAGTTCACAATTAGATAATACCAATTTAGGTTAACCAATAACCAAGCAATGCTTCATTTTGCGCTCAGCCATGGTGTAAAACGTTTGCATTAGCAATAAATAAAAAACACTTAAGCAAATCATGGTCTGAGAAATATTGAAAATCTCACATTTTTACTGGTAGTCCACTATATGAAGACTTTATTTTGCTATCCTCGCTTACATAAATGAACTGTAGTGTCCTGCACCCACTAGTAAAGATGATATGTGGTGTCTGAATAATTGACTGTAATTGGTAAATTGGTGCTCTGTCAGGGCGGTGTGGTTCTGGTGTCCCCACGACGAGCGCCTGATCCGCATGGTTTGTAAGGAGCTCTGGTTTGCGAGGACGGGCGAGTTCACCGTGTGGACGGAGGCTTTGACGAGTACAAGGACATCTTGCAGGAACAGTTTCGTCGGGAGGGATACTTGTGATGGAGACGTCTGTTGACCCGCTCTGCATTACAAACACCAAAACTGCCATCTGATGAGAGCGTCTGTAGTCCCCGGCAGCAGGTGGGATGTTCTCGCTCAAACCCATTCGACTTCAAACTCCCTAAATCATGCGGGGTCAAGGCCGGACGCTCCCCGAACTTGTGTGTGTAGACGACATGTTAAAGATGATGTAAGAAAGGCGAAGCGGACATATGCACTAACAGATGTTATAACTCCACACCGCTTTTAAAAGATCATCATACGGTAATAAAAAGAAAAATGTCCAACATTTTAATTTTGTGTCTGTCACTATTATTAATGTCTTTATCAGTGCTGTCAAAATTAGCGCGTTAATCTGCATTAATGCATACATTTTTCCAGTTTAACGGAGGGGCAGGGTTTGTCACAACTCTCTTGTTATGTTTTTGGACAAGAGTTGTGCTTATTAAGACGCAGAAGGTCTTTACGACCACATCAAATGGGACACTTTTAGACGCACTCTCCACTTCACGAGCCGAACGAGTGCAGAAACGGTACAGGTTAGGGCTGCACGAAATTAGAAAAACTCACATTGTGATATTTTGTATTTCTGCGATATGAAAAAAACACCAGATGACTTGAAAAGCTCTATTTGGGAAAAAAATAAATAATCAGTGTTTTTTTTAGGTGAGTAAATCAGCAATAAACAAACTACAAACATAGATAAATATAATAGTTTTTCATAAAGCCCTGATGAAAGATGTAAACTGAATGAGTAAAGTTAATATGAGGGGCTAAACCTGTAAAAAAACAACAACAGGTAAACGAGTTTGATGCTCTGATGGGCAGCATCTTCCCGTCAAACCTTGAAGTCGTTGTTCAGCTAGTTTAGCCTCACCAGCTAAAAAAGTGGTCAACCCCCCCCCCTCCCCCAAAAAACAATCATCCAGCTTTTAGCTGTAGTCTCTTTTTCTTCAGTAGGGATGGAAGCATGTCCTCTTATCTCACTCGTAAAGACCATAATCCCTTCAAACTGCGCGATCATAAGATTGAAGAACAATAGCAACTTTGCAAGACCAAGGGAAACTGTCTATGAAAATATATGATTAAATTGACTAATTAAATGGCATAAGAAACTCAAACCACACATGCATGGTTGTTCTCTCGGACCGAGTCGTCTGGGTTTAACTGGTCAAGTTTTGACCCATTGAACCGGATCGTTTCGTCTTCAGAGTCGTCGCAGCAGCTCTGTAAGCACAAACCTGCTCGAGAGGCGGCTTACTTCACATAATCAGGATTACATCATGGTCTGTCCCAGGCACTGCACCACTACAATGACAATTCAGTATTATAATCATTTTGTTTACTTTACGATTTTTGCATCGAAAATTTTATTTTGATCTGAAATTCAGTATAAATCTAGACCATGCATTAAAAAGATAGTTCACCAAGAAAATACAAATATTCTGTCTCAATTGTCTCACCCCCATTTCTTAACAAAATGAACATTTCTTTCTTCTGGTGAACATAAAAAAAACAAAGCAATTATAATATTTTAAAGTGTCTTTGAAAGGTCTTTTTCATACAGTGGAAGTCAATGGTAACCAAAACAATATCAAAGAAGAAATGTTGTTCCATACAGGTTAGGAGTGACGTGGGTGAATAAATTATGGCAGAATTTTCATTTCTGGGTGAACTATCCCTTTATCAATATTGCTTTTATATATAAAAACAATAATAATTATTAGCATGAAGTGATATATTGGTATTACATCTCCTTCAGTGAAAACCGTATCAAAAGAAGCCAA
This sequence comes from Ptychobarbus kaznakovi, assembly GCA_027422405.1. NCBI lineage: Eukaryota > Metazoa > Chordata > Actinopteri > Cypriniformes > Cyprinidae > Ptychobarbus > Ptychobarbus kaznakovi. The sequence goes on from CM049805.1 coordinate 20,421,309, forward strand.
AACATCAAGCTCTGCATGTAGACTTGGACTGAGAGTCAGTGTGGATCAGTGTATATGAGAGAAGTGACAGTCTCTCAGAGCAAGCGATCTGTAATCACTCAGCTCCATGTAAGGAAAGAAAACACAGACTCTGAAGGGAAAATAAGACTTATGTCTACATACAACCCCATGATTGACCAACATATGGGGAAAACATCTATAATGTGCACACATACTGTACCAGCATCTGTCTTTTCCAGAGGATTGCAGTCAATATGGCCAGACCACTGGAGAGTCCTTTGCTCTTCGTGCTACAGATTGATTCACGAGTGATGATTTATGAACCCCGAGTGGTGTGAATTAAACTGTGGTCACCCAGGCACTACAGAGCTTTACTATCATGCCTCTCCACAGTCCTGTAATGTCCTAAAATAAGCTTTTTTTAAATGCAAAATGTGATTCTCACAAGGGTAAAATAGGACTGGGCATGCTTTTATACAATTTATCCATATAATTTTACATTTAAACACATACAAATTTTCATTTTCATAAAGACTTTTATTTAGAGACAGTAAAAAGTGTTATGTGGAATGAAAAATCTAGCGTTTACATGATAAAATGTGCTTTTTTAATGCATGTGTCACGGGGTGACGTGAAGCGGAACTATTTTTTGCCCAATGTGTTTCCCGGTGGGAGCGATTTCGTGTAACACCAGGCCGGATCCGGGTCCTTCTGTGTAAACAGTCCGCCGGGCTTAGTAAATGGGGAAATGAGCGTCAGCTGTGTAACGAGCGGAGATTGAGCCGCGAGAGAGACATGTATTCGCGAGGGGATTATAAAAGGACATGTTTGTGTGGAGAGAGAGGTCACACAGAGCGGGGAGAGACTGCAACATTAGGAAGAAGGAGCTTTAAACCAGCGGTTTGATGGATCTGGATCCATAAAGGAGATAACACAAACAGAGGAAGAGAGGCAGGGGACCTATGTTACTTCGTCGAGCAGTTAAGTGTCATCTGTAATTCTTATTAGGAAAACCTAATGCCTCAGTACCCGCTGTATACAACAGTTTGGTGAAACTGTCCCGGAGTTTTATTGACATTTGGTTTGAAACCTCTAATGCAGTTGTGTGTTCATAGTACACTTCCCAACACAGTTTTGGATGTACAGTGTCGTCAATTGAGAGGAGGGAGCCGGCTGGGACTGCGAGTGGAGACCTTATTCACTTTGGCATACTCGTTGGTCTCGAGTGCCGAATTGAAACTAACTAACTGCTGTGTGTGAGTGTATGCTGTACAGGAGTACAGCTCCATCCTGTCTGATTTGAAGAGGATTTGTGAATATTCATGCATTGCTGTTGACTGCCCTGACTCGAAGAGGAAGCATCATCTGTCTATTGAGCTGTTCACACTGAAGGAGATCCCTGGCGTGAGTACCTGATTACTGTCTAATTTGAAGAGGATTTGTTGAGTATTCATGCATTGCTGTTTAACTCCCTGACTCGAAGAGGAAGCATTATCTCTCTCTTGAGCTGTTCACACTGAAGGAGATCCCTGGCGTGAGTACCTGATTGTTGTCGGACTTGAAGAGGATTTGTTGCACGCTCATGCACTGTTGTCTGATCTCCTGGCAAGATTTGCTACCAGGCTATTGAGCTGCTCCGTTACCTGCCTCTGGCTGTCCGAAGAGGAATCGTGGTGCGAACCCCTTACCAGTGTCTGCTCCATTACTTACCTCAGGCTGTCCGAAGAGGAACCGCTGTGTGCATTCCTTACCAGTGTTTGCTCCGTTACCTGCCTCCGGCTGTCCGAAGAGGAATCGCTGTGAGAATCCCTTACCAGTGTCTGCTCCGTTACTCACCTCCGGCTGTCCGAAGAGGAATCGCTGTGCGAACCCCTTACCAGTGTCTGCTCCATTACTTACCTCAGGCTGTCCGAAGAGGAATCGCTGTGCGAACCCCTTACCAGTGTCTGCTCCGTTACTCACCTCTGGCTGTCCGAAGAGGAATCGCTGTGCGAACCCCTTACCAGTGTCTGCTCCATTACTTACCTCAGACTGTCCGAAGAGGAATCGCTGTGCGAACCCCTTACCAGTGTCTGCTCCGTTATCTGCCTCCGGCTGTCAGAAGAGGAATCGCTGTGCGAACCCCTTACCAGTGTCTGCTCCATTACTTACCTCAGACTGTCCGAAGAGGAATCGCTGTGCGAACCCCTTACCAGTGTCTGCTCCGTTACTCACCTCTGGCTGTCCGAAGAGGAATCGCTGTGCGAACCCCTTACCAGTGTCTGCTCCATTACTTACCTCAGGCTGTCCGAAGAGGAACCGCTGTGTGCATTCCTTACCAGTGTTTGCTCCGTTATCTGCCTCCCCGCTGTCCGAAGAGGAATCGCTGTGAGAATCCTTTTCCAGTGTCTGCTCCATTACTTGCCTCAGGCTGTCCGAAGAGGAATCGCTGTGGCGAATCCCTTACCAGTGTCTGCCTCATTACTTACCTCTGTCTGCCGAAGAGGAACTGCTGTGTGAACTTCCTACGCAGCCTGACGAAGAAGAAGTCGGATCAGCCTGTGCTTTTTAGTTTAGGATTTAGCCTATTTAATTCAATAAAATACGTTAATACTGATTATCTTGTCTGGTCTCGTGGGTCTTTGGGTAACTCTCGAGGTGGTACGCTTAATAGGGGTGGTGGAGACACGGGAGGAGGCCACCCCGCCTGTGACAAATGCATACACAACAAAGAGCCCATTTTTCTAAATATAATTTTATTTCCCTCTTTAAGACATTTCGCAAACCTGCTGATGTCAAACCACAAACATTTGAAACCTTAAAGAGCGATTTGATGCATAAATGCAGCAGAGTACCATCTTTGTCAAACACGAGCAGACACCTTTCAGCAAACCTTTCAAAATTCAGTCTATTTTAAGAGTTGACGAGTATTTGCTCACCATATATCAAGACTTTTTTCTCTTAAATTAGCATTTTAAAGAGGCTCCTAGGTTTAGATTCAGTAAATTCACTTTAATGGCAAAGAAAAGGTTATTAGTCACTTATTAAATGCCTTATTTTTTAAAAATGATATTTTCGTAGGAGCCTGATTTAAAAAGAAAAAAGCTCATTTTGAAAGAAAGATCGCAGACGGACTTATAGGTTTTTGCATCAGAACTCATATTTTCAACATGTGTTTTCAGGATATGTATTTCATGCACATTTGACTGGATGTGAATCATTCTTTATTTTAAAGGGATACTCCACCCCAAAATGAAACGTTTGTCGTTTTTCACTTACCCCCATGTCGACCCAAACCCGTAAAAGCTTTGTTCGTCTTCTGAACACAATTAAAGATATTTTGGGTGAAAAACGGGAGGCTAGTGACTGTCCCATTGACTGCCAAGTAATTAACACTGTTGAGGCCCAGAAAGAGATGTCAAAAAGTCAAAAATGATGTTACGTCAACATTATGTCACTGGAATTTTACGAAGCTACGAGAATACTTTTGTACGCAAAGAAAACAAAAATAAGAACTTTATTCAACAATTCGTCTCCTCCACGTCACCTTAGCGCCACTTTGGAGAATATCCTGAGTACGCTGTTCTGTGTCAGCTGCGCCACATGGTTTCAACGTTTATTTACGCTTTGATTTAAACGAAAACAGTGTATCCGTGTGGCGCGGCTGAAAGAAGAGCGTACACTATTTGCGTCCAGCGGATATTCTCCAAATCGGCGCTAACTAGCTGCTGACGCAGAGGAGACAAATAGTAAAATGAAGTAGTTATTTTAGTTTTTTTTGCATACAAAAAAGTATTCTTGTAGCTTCGTAAAAATACAGTGATGTAATTTTGACGTAACATCGTGCCTTGACAGTGTTAATTACTTGGCAGTCAATGGGACAGTCACAAGCCTCCCAGTTTTCACCCAAAATATCTTAAATTGTGTTCCGAAGACTAACAAAGCTTTTACGGGTTTGGGGGTGAGTGATTAATGACTACATTTTCATTTTAGGGTGGAGTAACCCTTTAATGTAGACTCTAATCTATTCAAATGAGTTGTAAGAAAAACACTATTCTTCTATATCTAGTTGTATGAAAATAAAACATATTAAAAGTTTCCATAAAAATGAAAACATTTAAACATCAATGAAAACATTTGATGTTTAAATGTTACAAATGTTTTCAACGAATTCTTGTGACGTTACACACATTATTTCACATATCTATTATATTTGAGTATGTTTTATATAAATTAATACTACACTTGAATGGGCTAAAATATAACAGCTCAGATTAGATGTTGTGCTCTTTCTGTATGTCATGATGACTTTAACTGTGTCATCATAATCATGGTGTAGCACCAAAACGAACACTCATTTATATGTGTATATTTATATACGTGTGTGTGTGTTTGTGTGTGTGTGTGTATATATGCATATATATATATATACTCGGCTGCATTTCTTGAGCAGCAGGGTGCTTCATTCCCCCAGATGTTTGCAGTAGTTTGAGGTCAGTATATTTCGGGCAGGTGTGAGTAGTTCCTGTCCCAGTAGCTGCCGGTGTAGATCCAGTCTGGGGCTCCGGTGTAAGGGTTTGACCCCTGATGAAACCACCTGTATGTGAACATGAGTTTGATGTTAAATTTAATATCAATGCAATACTGTCTATCCATCCTCAAAATATATTTGCATGCAGAAAAAACAAATGTTGATAAAGACAAATCATCATTACGTTGTTTAACATATAAAGGCATTGTGTATCTAAATGCTGGCTTTACTCACAGCACTTAAGTTTATGGTTGCACTTTATTTTACAGTATGTGTACATAAAGTGTACTTACCTTAGAAAGTAAAGGGTAATATAAAGTGACTACATGTGTAAGTACTCATTTATTACCAAGTGATTGTAATCACTGTAATACGTACACCGTATGTGAAAAATAAGTGCTACCATGTTCATTGTAACATGTGATGTTATTGTAACAAATGCTGTGTAATCAACACATGTCTAAAATTAATGACATTTAATTGCTTTAGCTTCATAACTGGATCTAAAACCAAGTCGTCTTATACAGTCATTTCAGAACAAAGAAGACGCCTGATTTATGTATGTTTACCCATCAGTATATGCTTTGTTGTTGATTATTTATTAACTTGTCAAACCTTATTTTCCATTGCTCGTCTGATTTGGAGCGATTTTTCCAAGCCATTCGTTGTTTTTCCTCCAGTCTGTTCTTCTGTGCACTGGCTGCATCTGGAAACGGCAACAATGCAAATTCATCCACGTTTAGTGAACATGATATTGTATATTACAGTTAAGCAGCCTTCTCTTGTGTCATTATATAAAAACAGGAACATAAACTGATGATCTGTCGCACATTACTCGAGGCCAGGATGTCGATGTTCAACGCTGCTGCAGATTAATCTTTAATGACCGAAAAACGCACGTCACACCTCTGTTCATCAATTTGCACTGGCTATCAATAGCTGCTCACATTAAATTCAAGGCATTAATGTTTGCCTAGAAAACCACCGCTGGCTCTGCACCCCTTTACCTAAATTCATTACTTCAGACTCATGTGCCCTCTAGAAGCTTGCGTTCTGCAAGTGAACGACGCATTACTGTACCATCCCAGAGAGGCACAAAATCACTTTCACTGACTTTTCATTAACTGTTCCCATCTGTGGAATGACCTCCCTAACTCATCCGAGCAGCTGAATCCTTACCCATCTTCAAGAAACGGCTAAAAACACATCTCCTCCATCTTATTTGACCCTCTAACTCTAGCACTCTCTATTCTAATTCTGTTTTATCTAATCGGTCTTCTTTTATTTAAAAACAGACACATTTGACCCTCTATCAATTGCATATTTATTCTCTAACTGCTAGCTTTTCTTGTAAACTAACACAAAGTTTAATGTGTCTATATTTTACATACTAGTTTAAAAAAAAAAAAAAATCCTTCATACTGTCACGGTGTACACAGCAGGAGGAAACAGGAACACGCAGACGAGGAGATACTTCAAAATAATAGTCTTTAATGACGACATCCAGGTAAGATAGGGCAATGCAGACAGACAGAAACACCGGGAATAACGAGTAGACCAGACGACATGGAACTCAACAGACAGGACTTAAATACACCGGATAATTAACACAATCACACACACCTGGAACCGAATAAACTAATAATGACAGGAAACTAACCATATATGGAGACAAGAGGCGGGAACACAAGACACGCACAAAACGGGTCTGACATAACTCCCCCCTCCCGGAAGGCGCGTCCCGCGCCGTAACAGTAGTACCAGGGAGGGGGGGTGGGCACTCTGGAGACCCCTCAGGACCGACACAGATACATACACAGGACGGGGCCTCCAGAGTGGAACTGACAGACAGAGGCCAAGGAGGAGCTCAGGAGGCCAAGGCTCTACAGCCGGACCTTTGTACCCCCCCAAAAAAAATCCATGGGGCAGCTCAGGGGTATCAGGAGCCCTCCGGGGCGAAACACACTTGATACGATAATAAAAAGACCTTGGTCACAGTCTGGTCAATATACGGCCACGGCCGGCTGGCTTGTCAATACGGCAGCGGCCGGCTGGCGAGACCATAACCGGCTGGCTTGACAATAACGGCAGCAGCCGGCTGGCTTGACCACTCAACGGCAGGGGCCGGCGGGCTGGAGGGAGCCTCAGCCGGCTGCGGGCCGAGTGAACCGCGGACGGCGGGTTGGCTTTCCCCGCGAACGGCGGGGTCGGTGAGCCGTGGATGGCGGCGTGAACTGAGGAAGTGGCGAATTGGCTTTCCCTGCCAACGACGACCAGCGGGCATGAGTCAGCGGCAATCCGGCGAGCTTGAGACAGCGGCAATCCGGCGGGCATTGAGTCAGAGGCAGGCCGGCGGTCATTGAGTCAGAGGCGGGCCGGCGGGCATTGATTCAGCGGCGGGCCGGTGGGCTAGGGTTAGCCGTGGATGGCGGCGTCGTCATCTCCTGTGAACTAAGGGCTGGTTGATCCGCGAACGGCGGCGTGAACTCCCGCGAACGGCGGGATCGCTGAGCCGCGAACGGCGGCGTGAACTCCCGCGAACGGCGGGCATGAGGGCTCGCGGCGAGCGGACTCGCTACCCGCGAGGGACAAAACACTCGAACAAAATAACACACTTGAAAAAACGAACAAAACAAAACGAGGTGAAGGGACGACGCTTACTGTTTTGGTCTGGTCTTCTGTCACGGTGTACACAGCAGGGAGGAAACAGGAACACGCAGACGAGGAGATACTTCAAAATAATAGTCTTTAATGACGACATCCAGGTAAGACAGGGCAATGCAGACAGACAGAAACACCGGGAATAACGAGTAGACCAGACGACATGGAACTCAACAGACAGGACTTAAATACACTGGATAATTAACACAATCACACACACCTGGAACAAATAAACGAATAATGACAGGAAACTAACCATATATGGAGACAAGACGGGAACACAAGACAACGCACGAAACGGGTCTGACACATACGTGTACTGCGTTAGGCTAACCAGGACTTGTAACAGCACTTGCATCTTGTTGCTCTTTTGTTGGTTTTGATTGCTTCTATAATGTCCTCATTTGTAAGTCGCTTTGGATAAAAGCGTCTGCTAAATGACTAAATAAATAAATATCCAGTTAGCATTGCAAAATTGTGTTTTATAAATAACAAAATAGTGTTATTTATATACTAGTGCAGTTTTTATTAATGTTTTGATATATATATATATATATATATATATACACACACAGAATCTCACAGAAGTGAGTTCACCCCTCACATTTTTGTAAATATTGTATTATATATTTTATAATATAATAACACTGAACAACTTAACACATTAACACTGAAGAAATGACACTTTGCTACAATGTAAAGTAGTGAGTGTACAGCTTGTATAACAGTGTAAATTTGCTGTCCCCTCAAAATAACTCAACACACAGCCATTAATGTCTAAACCGCTGGTCACAAAAGTGAGTACACCCCTAAGTGAAAATGTCCAAATTGGGCCCAAAGTGTCAATATTTTGTGTGGCCACCATTATTTTCCAGCACTGCCTTAACCCTCTTGGGCATGGAGTTCACCAGAGCTTCACAGGTTGCCACTGGAGTCCTCTTCCACTCCTCCATGATGACATCACGGAGCTGGTGGATGTTAGAGACCTTGCGCTCCTCCACCTTCCTTCTTATTTTCAATTCGCAATTTAACACCAAATGTAACACACCTGCTCCCCATTCACACCTGATACTGATACTTACTTTGGCCAGTGGTTTAGACATAAATGGCTGTGTGTTGTGAGGGGTGTACTCACTTCTGTGAGATTCTCTCTCTCTATATATATATATATATACGGTACATATAGAATACAATTTTAAACATTAGCTTAATTTTTAGCATTGGTGGTGTTCCTTCAGCTCAAGCAGTAGACAATGGTGCTAGCAAAGCCAAGAGATTGCACAAATTGTCATTTTATTAGTTTAAGCTTTTTTATTATTTTGTTACTATTTAGTTTTTTTTTATTCTCGTTTTAGATTTAATTTATTTGCAGTTAGTGATTTTAGTCCTTCAACTTCAACTTATTTCAGTTAGTCGACTAGGCAATATATATATATATATATATATATATATTTGTTATTGCTTTGTTATATATAATATTTATACTTATTTTATATCAGCCTTAATTAAATTGACAAAAAAAATGTTTAAATACTTTTATGCAAAAGTTCAAAATGTAGCTCAAACACTAGAACATGACACTAGAGCAATGCATGAGCTGAAGATAATGTATAGCGCCCGATTTGTTGTGAAGACTGTAACACCAAACACCAATGACTTGTACATATGGGTTCAGTCATTTCATTCACTTCAAAACTGGTGTAACAGAGTTGGAAATACAATTTTTAAGTACATTAATTATTTTTCCATCTTTGTTGTCACAGTTAGGAAGTGCATTTTTCTCTTCTAAAGAAGGGGTGCCAGTACTTTTGTCCATATAGTGAATGTACAAGTCATTAGTGTTTGGTGATGAGTTATAAAGTCTGAAGAACAGAGGTGTTCAGCTGCTTTCTGCAGACCAGTCAAGTTCTTCCACACTGACTGAATCATCATTTCTCTTTGATTCTTATACACAGAGACACTGTCATGTTAGAATAGAAAAGGTTCTGTCCAAACTGTTGCTATAAAACTAGAACACACAATTCCCTAGAATATCATTATATACTTAAACATTAAGATTTGTACTCATGGAAATTACTAAAGTAGTCAAACCTTTCATTAGAAGGGGGGATCCAATACTTTTGGCAATATAGTGTAAGTCAATAAGAGGTTGATGTACCTTTGTCTCCATTCTCCAGGGCTCTGATATCAGGTCTCAGACGACAGTCTGTCTGTGGAAAAACTCGCTCCATCTCTGCGTCCAGCTCATTCAACTGCAGAGCGAATGATGTGAACGCATAATACTGACAGACAGAAAGAAAGAAAGAGAAAGAAAGAAATTGAGGGACAATATGCCACAAAACAGGCATATTTATTTTATACATATATATATATTTAACTAAGAGGGGTGGGTAAAATGCATGTAATAAAACAATAATTTTCTATGTACTTATGTATCATACAGACCTTTTTTGTCATTATGCATATTTGTTATTATAAAGTGCTGCAGAGATTACATACAGTATTTTTTGATTAATCATTTGAAGTGATTTAGCATTTTATCACTTCTGGTTCCATCGCTCTGAATAGTTTTTTTTGGTTACGGTCTGTGTTTAACAAACTCATTTCTGTTCGTACGTTCATTCTATGAATTGTTTTAACAGTTTTATATCACCTCCAAATGATTTCAGTTCTTTTTTCTAGTTTTTTTTTGGGGAGGGAAAGTTGAAATGCACCGTCTCCTGTGAGGGCTAAGTTTAGGTGTAGGGTAGGTGTAGGGCAATAGCACATACAGTTTGTAAAGTATAAAAACCATTACGCCTATGGAGAGTCCCCATAATTTAAACCATAAAAACCAACAGCGTGAGTTTTTGTGTGTGTGTGTGTCGATGTGTGGGTGTTGTTGTGTGTGTGTGTGTGGTGTGTGTGTGGTGGTGTGTGTGTGTGTGTGTGTGTGTGTGTGTGTGTGTGTGTGTGTGTGTGTGTGTGTGCACCCCATAGCCAATGCAAATCCATCCAATAAGGCCCTCAAACTAGCAAGTAATCTCAAGGTATCAGAGGCACAAATTGATTCTAATTCAGTAAGAAGTAACATTATGACCAATCACTTGTGCTGTGGTGATGTGACAATAAAAGTGATTTGATTTGATTTGATCATTATGGTCACTTAAAAGTACTGGTGCTCATCTCGAGCCCAAATTATATTTAATGCTAAAATGGTAATATGATGTTTGGCAATGGATCACATCACAATAACAAGAGTGTGTGTTGATAAATGATGGCATATTCTGCATACTTTTCCGGAGTTGTCTGGCCGCGGTGATATCCTCCAGATCAGCTCACTCCCTGAAATCACATGCACCGTCTCGGCTTCTGGAGGAGGCATTTCATCCGGCTCCTCATCCGCATTATTACTCTGCAAAACACCCCGAGTCTGCATGTCAGCAACATTACATCACATTACATTAGACATTGATTAATGTTATTAAATACAACAAATCAAATGCATGCAGTATGGTGATGTTCATTATCGGTCACCTGTGTGCTTCCCTTCCTGTCCTTCCCAGAGCGCTTTGTGTCAGATTTTCTGTGAGCATCAAATGTTGCTGGATCCACAGAATACAAACACTCCGTCCACTTGCCATACAGAGCACAGACCTTTTTTTTGCTGGACAGACATAAAGAAAATGTGGCCATGAACTGATGTACAATTTTTGTGTTTTGGTAACATTTTAGATGTTTTAAGGGAACACAATTAACTAAGAGTTTTCAGTCAAAAAACTAATTTGCAGCTTAATGATAGTAAGGTTGTTGTAGTAATTATGTTAGTGCTACATATTTCAATAAGAGACATCATTTACATTATATTAAGCTACAAGTCTTAATACCCAGGGATACCTTTAAGGAATCAAAATTAACTAAGTCACTTTTCAGTCAAAATAAAATATGTGCTTCTTACTGATAGTAAGGTTGTTGTAGTTGTTGTTGTTGTTGTATTAGTTATGTTTTGTATTTGTTAGGGTTAAAGGATCTGAAATATGATCATGCATTAATATTTGCTTTATAAGTACTAGTAATATGCATGATTAATAAGCAACTACTTAATAGTGAATAGTGTTCACTAGTCTAATGTGTTACCATGTTTTCCTTTTGACCACTTTTTAAATAAGTGTTAGTTCCAGGCCTACAGCTTTTCTTTCTTTTAGTTCAGTCAAATATCAAGTCAAAACTAGTATCAATACCAGTTCATGTCAAATCTGTATGATTATGTAAATACATCACTTTGAATCGTGCTACTGTACTGAACATCAGCAGCTGTGACATACTGTATCACATTTGTGAGTGTTATATTTCATAAATGTGAGGGTGCTACTAGTTTCATATATTTGTTTTTTATATTAACAAGAAGTTGACCTCATTATTTAATTATTTGTTTTTCCATTTATTTTTATTTTTTTAATGGTGCAGTGAACACAGACAAGCAAAGTGATACAAAAAGTAAACATTACTCTTTATTTTGATCATCCACTTTAGACATTCTACTAACTATTAGTAACTTTGCAACTACATATCAGCTAACTCTCATTAGAGTATTAGTAGACTGTTGGGTTAGGTGCATAAGTTGACATGTACTTGCAAAGTTACTTACAGTCAGTCAGTAGAAAGTCTGAAGTGGATGATCAAAATGAAGTGTTACTCACTATATCTCCAATCAAAGCACAGCCAGAGCTCACTTCACATACTGCACTACACACTACAGTCATATTGAATTGATTTAATTTATAACGGTCCTCTGGGACAGAAATAGCCTCGTTTTAGTGGTGTTTACATACCGTTTATCAAGAATGTATCCTTCCACTTTATGCAGCTCTTTTCCAAAGATGCCACACGGCTTGAAAGTCAAACAACATCTTTCCCCCGTTCTGTTAAAAAGCACAGGTAAATCATTTGTTGACCTTTTTAGTTGTTCTTTTCAAACCTTACTAAAGCAACAATAATATAATTTACATCCTTGTTTGTTGCTCTTTTATGTCAGATTGAGGACTATACTTGCTCTTACTTATGATTAATAATTTCAACATTTCCATATTGCTCAATCCACAGTTGTCCCATGATAATGTTATGAATACAGCAGGTCGGGTTGGTCCAGGTGTAGGCTTCATTGTGGCTGAAAAACAACAAATTAACAATACATAAGTCAATCATGTAGCTGAAGTCTTCTTGAGCTCTCATACAGTAATAAACACATGCTCCACATGTTTACTGCTGTCCATGTAAGGCAGTAAATGACTCACAGAGGAAGCTCTAGGGTGATGATTCCACGCGGTTCGGCCTCCACACTCTTTCCCCAGAATTTGAGTTTTGGGTAAACGGAGCCATGAAACATGAAGTTGTTCTGTATGCCCTCAGCGTGGAAGGCACTGACCGGCGGATGATGACTGACCTGCTCAGAGACCCATCTGAACCCCAGATCCTCTCTGATGACACAAAAACACTGACAGTTCATATGAAACATGGATGTGTTTGCTCATAACTGCTCGGCTGATGTGAAACACTGACCTGAGCAGCTCGTAGGTTTCTCCGAGCAGCGGGTTAAAGGGTTTTCCCGTTCGCTCCCACTGTGAGGCCACAGCTGACACAGCGAAAGCTGCCACACACTGAAAAAAACAAAGAAACGTTAAAATACCAACAGATTACAGTTTTTACAATCACTGAAACACATATCTTAATACTTAGGTCACTTTTTAAAAACTCTTCACAAAGGCCTCCTAACCAGCTTTCAGCTTGGCACAGCAGTACTTTTCACATTCAAAATGAACTACAACTACCAAAATACTTCATACAGTCTCAAATCAACTTTTCTCATAACAGTAGCATAGGTTTTCACCCAACATTCACTCAAAAACAAATCCTAAAAAATGGTCCACCTACAATGTTTGATTACATTACATTATATTATATTTTGAAAAGATTATGTAAACATGCAAAATGGCTCGTAGAGACCATAGAGTTTTGGTGGTGATTGTGTTTGAGCCATATCAGGTTTATTGAGTATAATTATAAATCTTCAGATCTTTTGAAGATATTTCAGAAATTTTGACCTAAAATTTCATTGATGTAGTAGTTATTCAGTAATAAAATATAATGTGTGGTAATACATTGGATGATGCGACGGCTGCCACAGCACAACGGCGTCAGTGCGCTCACCACACACCAGCTACAGGTGGAGAGGAGAGAGAGTGATAGAGCCAATAAAGTGTATGCTCACCACACACCAGCTACAGGTGGAGAGGAGAGAGAGTCATAGAGCCAATCAAGTGTATGCGCTCACCACACACCAGCTACAGGTGGAGAGGAGAGAGAGTCATAGAGCCAATCAAGTGTATGCGCTCACCACACACCAGCTACAGGTGGAGAGGAGAGAGAGTCATAGAGACAATCAAGTGTATGCGCTCACCACACACCAGCTACAGGTGGAGAGGAGAGAGAGTCATAGAGCCAATCAAGTGTATGCGCTCACCACACACCAGCTACAGGTGGAGAGGAGAGAGAGTCATAGAGCCAATCAAGTGTATGCGCTCACCACACACCAGCTACAGGTGGAGAGGAGAGAGAGTCATAGAGCCAATCAAGTGTATGCGCTCACCACACACCAGCTACAGGTGGAGAGGAAGAGAGAGTCATAGAGCCAATCAAGTGTATGCGCTCACCACACACCAGCTACAGGTGGAGAGGAGAGAGAGTCATAGAGCCAATCAAGTGTATGCGCTCACCACAGTTGGAGAGGAGAGAGAGACACCAGCTACAGGTGGAGAGGAGAGAGAGTCATAGAGACAATCAAGTGTATGCGCTCACCACACACCAGCTACAGGTGGAGAGGAGAGAGGAGAGAGACAATCAAGAGCTCTCACCACACACCAGAGTGAGAGAAGAGAGACATAGAGCCAATCAAGTGTATGCTCTCACCACACACCGCAGGTGGAGAGGAGAGAGAGTCACAATCAAGTGTATGCACACACACCAGCAGGTGGAGAGGAGAGGGAGAGGAGTACAGGTGCGTTCACCACACACCAGAGGTGGAGGAGAGAGAGTCATAGACCACACACCAGCAGGTGGAGAGAGGAGAGAGTCAATCAAGTGTATGCGTTGACCACACCACCAGGTGGAGAGGAGAGAGAGCTACAGGTGACCACACACCAGAGAGGAGAGAGAGTCATAGAGCCAATCAAGTGTATGCGCTCACCACACACCAGCTACAGGTGGAGAGGAGAGAGAGTCATAGAGCCAATCAAGTGTATGCGTTCACCACACACCAGCTACAGGTGGAGAGGAGAGAGAGTCATAGAGCCAATCACCACACACAGCAAGTGGAGAGGAGAGAGTATGCGCGTTCACCACACACCAGCAGGTGAGAGGAGAGAGAGTCAAAGAGACAACAGGTGCTCTCACCACACACCAGAGGTGGAGAGGAGAGAGTCATAGAGCCAATCAAGTGTATGCGTTCACCACACACCAGCTACAGGTGGAGAGGAGAGAGAGTCATAGAGAGAGCACCACACACCAGACATGGAGAGGAGAGAGAGAGAGCCAATCAAGTGTATGCGCTCACCACACACCAGCTACAGGTGGAGAGGAGAGAGAGACATAGAGACAATCAAGTCACCACACCACCAGTATGGAGAGGAGAGAGCTCTCACCACACACCAGCTACAGGTGGAGAGGAGAGAGAGTCATAGAGCCAATCAAGTGTATGCGCTCACCACACACCAGCTACAGGTGGAGAGGAGAGGAGAGGAGAGCTCACCACACACCAGAGTGGAGAGAGAGAGAGAGACATAGAGACAATCAAGTGTATGCTCTCACCACACACCAGCTACAGGTGAGAGAGAGAGAGAGTCATAGAGACAATCAAGTGGATGCGCTCACCACACACCAGCTACAGGTGGAGAGGAGAGAGAGTCATAGAGACCAATCAAGTGTATGCGCTCACCACACACCAGGTGGAGAGGAAGAAAGCTACAGGTGGAGAGGAGAGCTCACCACACACCAGAGAGAGAGAGCTCACCACACACCAGAGTGGAGAGGAGAGAGAGACATAGAGCCAATCAAGTGTATGCGCTCACCACACACCAGCTGGAGAGGAGAAGAGTGGAGAGGAGAGAAGAGACAATCATAGAGCCATCGATCAAGTGGATGTGTTCACCACACAGGTGGAGAGGAGAGACCAGCTACAGGTGGAGAGAGAGAGAGAGTCATAGAGCCGCCAATCAAGTGGATGTGTTCACCACACACCAGCTACAGGTGGAGAGGAGAGATAGAGAGCCAATCAAGTGGCTCACCACACACCATGTGCTCACCACACACCAGCAGGTGGAGAGGAGAGAGAGTCAGGTGGAGAGGAGAGAGAATGATAGAGACAATCAAGTGTATGCTCTCACCACACACCAGCTACAGGTGGAGAGGAGAGAGAGTCATAGAGACAATCAAGTGGATGGGGATTATTAGGAGGCCATGATGGACAAGGGCCAGTGGTGGGAATTTGGCAAATGGAGTGAGGAAATTTGGCAGGACACCGGGGTTACACCTACTCTTTTACGAGAAGTGCCATGGGATTGTTAATGACTACAGAGAGTCAGGACCTCGGTTTAACGTCTCACCCGAAAGACGGTGCTTTTTGATAGTATAGTGTCCCTGTCACTATACTGGGGCTTTAGGACCCACACAGATCACAGGGTGAGCACCCCCTGCTGGTCTCACTAACACATATTCCAGCAGCAACCTTTACCCAGGAAGTCTCCCATCCAGGTACTGACCAGCTCAACCCTGCTTAGCTTCAGTGGGCAACCAGTCTTGGGCTGCAGGGTGATATGGCTATGGCCAGATAAGATATTTAGATAAGATTACATACAATTTGCATGATGCAAATTCTGTATACTGAAGGTAATTAAATGAAAGCATATTAAATTATATAATCTATATGATTTGCACCTACCTCTTATTGTTTGACCTAAAATACTATTTTATGGGAAATCTAATTATACCACCTAAAATGAATCTTATCCAAAGCTGAAGTTAAGAAACTGAAGGGAACCCATTCCATATCCCCATCCCATTTAAAAACATAAAATCCATTTAAAATCCGAATTATGGTCACCATCATAATCATTTTAATGGCTTTGCAATGCAAACATAATGCTGGAATACATTAATGTTACCATATGCCTGTGAATATAGGCAAGGCTTAAATTCAACACTGTTGTACTCAGTAGGTTCCTGCTCTATTTCTCTATTCACCAAGGGTTTCTTGGCCTAAAAAAATATAAATATATTTACCTTCATTCTGTGGATGGAGTCTTGTGAAGCGCTGGCCTTCTGGATGAGGTATGTGTGCTCCATGTATTCAGTCAATCTCTGAAGAAAACTCAAAGGCTCGTTAAAAACCACCGGCATTGTGATTTTAGACAGTTCCTGTGAAGATTTAAAGATGAGAATAATTGATTAACAGACTGCTTTTACATCAGAACTCGAGTCACCTGTACGTTATAGCACTTTATAATACAGATTGTTTTGTAAAAAAGCTAATCTGTTCAGTTTAATGACTGTGCACAGTTCATCAATTATAAAACAAGTTCAATTCAAGTGTCATTATTCAGCTCAAGTCAGTTAAAGAAAGTCCACTTTACAAACCAGAGCACTGCTTATACCATGCAAACCTAACAATGCAAACATATTTATGCATATATATCCATATTTGACTTACCATCCCAATGCATTTTCTGAGAACGCTCCACATACTGACATTGTTTCGTGAGAACATTGCAGCAGGAAGAGCTGACCTATTCTTCCAACATGGAGAGAGAAAAACATTTCTCTATGAGTTCAGAACTGCACAGGTAATCAGAGAACACCACATGCAAACATGTATTCCAGCCAGTATATGTAAGCAATATTACTGTAGTTCTTAATATAAGCACTTCTTAATGTTGCCATGCTGATATTTAGATCAATGGTGTGATGGCAGATGTGACGCTGCTGATACACAACAATTCAGTAACTTTACAGAAGTTTCATTGACAAAACTACACTAGAGCTGAATCAATCGCTGCATGACACAGAGCAATGCTGCGATGACGTTAAGTATGAACCAGGCTTAAACCCGTAACCAAGAAGGGAGCAGATCATTTATGTCTTAAATCACAACTTGCAGATCCATGTAAGCAACATAAGAGAGTATGTAAATTAAATAATATTTCACTAGTACAAACTATAAATGTTCATCTTTTTGGTCTCATTGCACTGGCTTCCTGTAGCTGTCCACATTACATTCAAGGCTACATGATGTAGGTCAACGGATTTATGAATAAATATACATTTAAGTGAATAAATATAAATGTGATAGATGAAGCCAAAAATTTTGCACTCAATATATATCCGTGCATCATCGCTCATTTCACCAACCTGAACCTGATTAAAGACCCTGGTCTAAATAATACGAAACCAACTGTCCAACCAATTATTACCATTATTATTATTATTATTACCATTACAGAGTAATACAGATAATACAGATGTCTTAGATCACGACACTCTGCTCAACAGGCTGGAGAAATGTTGGTAGATGCTAGTCTATTTTAGATCCTATCTTTCAGTTCACTACCGTTTTGAGTAATTCAGGTCAAACCTAACATAAATTGAATAGTATGGAGTGCCACAAGGCTCTGTCTTGGGGCTTCTATCATTATGATTGATTAATAATGTGACCATAATTATATACTGCATGTAGCTAAGCAATGAAATATGGTTTTACTCAGCTAATCAAATAGAAATGACTTCACTGGATTAAATTAAGGTTTCATGAAGGTAAATATAAGACTATTTAAACCCATTTTAAGACCAAGTAAAGACATTGAATTGAATGGAACACAATACGCCAATATAATCTCTAAATTTAAATGTCTTGTATTAGCAACACTTCAAAGTTTGAAGAAAATATAACTTTAATATATATCTATTACTTTTTACCTTATATAAAAAACTGAAATAACATTTACTGTACCTTCTGAACACTCTTCTGCTCTTTCTCTGTATTGTCTTGTTTATTTTTTTCAGTGCAAATATCTAAAGATCCTTAAATCAAGATGTTTATTTGCAAAATTATATAAGTTGTGTCTTATGAGACGTTTATCAAAATGAAGTGAGTTTAGGGTTAAAACACGAACAACAACTTCCAATACGCCCAGAACAAAGTTTGCATTGCCCATTGACATTTCTCAGAAAACCAGACTTCATATCTTCCTTTTTCATCTCAAGTAAATGTATTGTATATGGATTAAAAAATGTTTTGATATTTGTTTTGAAAACAAATAAAAATACTTAGGAAGGTATTCTTTGTTTGCAGTTTATGCAACATGTAAATGCCATGAGATTTTAAGGCCTTTATTTGTGAAAACATTAATTCTGACTTTCTAAAGAAAAACTGAGGTTTTAACAGCACGATTAAGCAGCATCAACAATAATAATCATCTGAAAACACTGTAAACTGACCTTTTTTATCTGCAGTGTAAAATGAATACACATTGTAAAATGAGATAGGACACCAATTCCCATGAACCCAAAGGCATACCTGTGTTTTTTGACCCCATTGCACTGGGTTTTGTCACCCTGGCTACTGTCCCCTGACATGATGTCTCTGGGGTCACAGATGAAGCTGTGTCAATAGACACCAAACGGTGTACTGATCTGGCTCTGGAAACATATAGAAGGATATAGAAAAAACATGGTGCTTCATGAGAAAAGAAGAACGTTTGATAAATGTTATACATATAAACACATGCATAGAATGATATAGACAGACTGGCAAGACCAGAACCATGTTTTCAAAAAGCTTTGATACCATTGTTTAGTATGATCTAATACGATGCTTTTTGGTAAATGCAGCCCAGAGCTGAAAATATGGACAATTAACATTAACAAATGGATTTGTAATACTGTTAAAATTATATCTTGTTGTGTACATTATGTATATGGAACATATGCATTAAAGCAAATTATGCATGTTTCTACCATTGTAAAGCATATGGGATTATAAGATTATGAGAGTATTATATTCTGCAGAATGATGACA
The DNA here is from genome assembly GCA_027422405.1 of Ptychobarbus kaznakovi. Classification (NCBI taxonomy): domain Eukaryota; kingdom Metazoa; phylum Chordata; class Actinopteri; order Cypriniformes; family Cyprinidae; genus Ptychobarbus; species Ptychobarbus kaznakovi. The sequence goes on from CM049805.1 coordinate 20,440,583, forward strand.
TCTGTCAACAGCAAATTACTGTGAGACATACACTCACACCTTTATCAGTTTAGTTTCATTTGAATGTAATGTGTAATTCCTCTTTCTCATTATCACAGCTCATCTTGAGATGGTTTATAATGTTGCCGGTTTCTCTGGTTTCAGCACACACTGCTATTTTAAGCGTGTTTACTGTAGTTCACAATGTACTGAACATCTGTCTACTGACAGAGCCCTAAAAAGGACCAGCGCTTAGCTGTACAACACTCAGACAAAAAGATACAACAGTACCTATTCAAAAGTAAACCTTTGTATCTTATTTAGCCCTATTAGTACACATGCATTAGTACCTAAAGTGTATATTAGTGCCTAAATGTTACCCATTTGAAAGGGTACCATCACACTGATGGGTTTCGCACCTTTTTTAGTGTGAATATTGCGAATAAAACATAGTATACATTAAACATACTCCAATAATCCACAATTTACAAACTGGTTCTTCTCACCCCTCGATATATACTTAAATATTCATGTTTTATTGTTGGTATAATTTGTTTTAATCTAATTAGATTAGACTCTGTTCATGTGTCTATTCTTGATGATGCCACACCTGAAACATTGATAACAATAATGCAAAAATGTAAGCAGAAATTCAAGCATAATAAAAAATCCCACTGGTTCAGTGACATTAAAGTCACAGGGAAAAACTGCACACTCAACACTTGATAAAAAAGATATAATGTAGCATACAATATTTATATATATATGTATAAACCTGCTTTGATTAACGTTACTCTATAGTGACATCGTGACAGATGCTATTGTACTTGTCACATTTACAATCACTTGACCTATTTTACTTTCAGCGCCAGAGGACATAGTCTGGTTAAATCTACTGTCCTCATATGCCAGTAAGTGACGTGAAAGTGAAAATATCAGCAGAGAAGAGCAGAAATGTGACTGTACCTGCTTGAATGGCCTCTGCTGGAGTCACCTTGTTTTGCCTCCTGTCTGCTGTTCCTGTGTGTGAGACTGTAGGTGCGTGAAATGGAGCACAGGAGAGACTGTGTGTGGTGCGTGTGTGTGTGCATCACAGCGCATGTGTGTGTGTGTTTGTGTGTGCGCGCGCGCATGTATTTGCAGAGCTCAGCATAAAGAGGATCAGAGAGCAGCTGATCAATCTACACATGTGCTGTGATGAAAATGTACACCAACACATACAGCTATGTGCTACCTGAACTATTAATAATAATGCAATTATCGTATACTTATCAGCATTTCTACATAGTTTCTGTAAAAATTTGATTTTTACTTCAATGGCTGTATTTCCACTGCACACTAATGTCACAAGTCTCACAATACAATGTATGGACTGAGTGGAAATGTGCCTTGTTAAGAAAAGAATAAGTAAACATGATAACTGAATATGATTAACAATTTATATTTATATTCATTTTAGATAGATAGATAGATAGATGATAGTAGATAGGATAGATAGAGATAGATAGATAGATAGATAGATAGATAGATAGATGATAGATAGATAGATAGATAGAGATAGATAGATAGATAGATAATAGATAGATAGATAGATAGAGATAGATAGATAGATAGATAGATAGATAGATAATAGATAGATAGATAGAGATAGTAGAGATAGAGTAGAGAGAGAGATAGAGAGAGAGATAGATAGAGATAGATAGATGGAATAGATAGATAGATAGATATAGATAGATAGATAATAGATAGATAGATAGAGAGATAGATAGATAGATAGATAGATAGAGATAGATAGATAGATAGATAGATAGAATAGAGAGATAGACAGATAGATAGATAGATAATAGAATTAGATTAATAGATAGATAGATAGATAGATAGATAGATAGATAGATAGATAGATAGACGATAGACAGATAGACAGATATATAGTAGACAGATAGATAGATAGATAGATAGATAGATAGATAGATGATAGATAGATAGATAGATAGATAGATAGATAGATAGATAGATAGATAGATAGATAGATAGATAGATAGATAGATAGATAGATAGATAGATAGATAGATAGATAGATAGATAGATAGATAGATAGATAGATAGATAGATAGATAGATAAGTGGTCATAGCTGAAGTGTGGAAGTGATTATGAAGGGAGTTATGGAACAATAGTGCTCACTATAGCCACACTGAGCTGTCTTAAGAAGCTTTACTCCTCTTTAACAGAGTAAGCACCCTTCAGAAACACTCTCATTCGTTTTATGCCATTCATTATATCCAGAAAACTGCATAATGCAAAACAAAACACTAGCTCCGGTGGAACTGCCCCAAGCCCTTATTAGCACACATTTAAGGTGTTGAACCCGATAATCACATTCTATTCACTCTATGTAATCTAGAGAAAACGGTAAACAGTTGCAGTCTAACAGCAACACAAAAAACCTTGCTCTTTCCACACTCGCTTCATCAAATTAAACGTTGTATCCTTTCTTGTTAGCACAATTAGAACACATTAGCCTATTAGCTTAGCATAGTGCTAAACGATTATGAAAAAAAAAATTAGATTAGCTAGAAGATATGACAACACACTGACAACATATGAAGGCTAGCCTCACTCACAATCTCACAATAAAGTAAATGTATTTACTGATACAGGCTAATTAGCTATAATTTAATTATCTAATTAAACCAAGATGTCTTACGTATAGCACAGTCCTGAGCTGTTTACTGTGGATTTACAACTTGCTTTCTCTTCCAAAAAATATCATAGAATACAAAAGCTCATTTAATTGACTTGACTATTGAATTTATTTTTATTCATAAGTTGTCACTTATTTTTCTTTCATGATCCATTCCCTTGTTATTGAATAAAAAGAAAAACAAATTGTAAACTACTCCACTTGGTTACATGGTTTTATCACATGAACAAGAAGAGCCTATATGTAAGAGATGAAAGATTCAGAAACGAACATAATAATGATCTTCGTTTGCATTATCATGATGTCCTAATTCCAAATATGAGCAAAGATTATAACTTTATATATAAAATATAACATTACAATTTAACTCCAAGTTATCAAACTGATCCATCCTCCCATTGCTAAAGATGTAGGCCTCAGACAAACTAATTAAGATTTATTTATCATTATGACACTTACAAGGTGTAAAAGAATAAAGTAAGAAAAATGAATAAGTCAAACAGTAAAAGTAATGTTAAACTAAAAACAATACATAATGTATATAGACAAAACTATTTGCATTCAAGTATTTCAATCAGACCCATTGCCACAGGTATATCAAATCAAGTACCAAGCCATGCCATCTGCATTGCAAACATTTGTGTGTGTGTGTGTGTGTGGGGGGGGGGGGGGTCGTTCTGAAGAGCACAGTAAATTCAAGCATGGTACAGTGATAGGATGCCCCCTTTGCAATAAGTCAATTAGTCAGTTTCTGAAATATATTTCCTGCTAGATATCCCACAGTCAACTATAAGTGGTATTATTGAAAAGTATAAGTATTTAGGAACAGCAGCAATGAAGCAGAAGAACATGTAAAGAAACAAAGCGGGTCACCGAGTGCTGAGATGCATTGTGCTTAAAAGTCACCAACACTAAAGAAAATCCAAACTTCCACTGCATTTATGGCTACGTTCACAGTCAGTTTTTGGGATTGACAACCACATTTACTTTACAGGTGTGAGTCTCGAAATGTCCCGTTCACACAGCAGAAAACAGTTGTGTGTAGAATGCTGTTTGTATGAACGTGCAACAGGAGTCAAGCCCGCATTCCTCACTAGTATCCATAGCGAAAGTGACCAAAGTTAAATCAAAGATGGCGCCAAAATCTTATCACTTTCTGACGTGACAAGAGTCCAATCGAGCTGCGAGTTCATTCATCAAATCTTCATTAACCGACGGCAGCTTTAAATTTGGGAGGAGAGCGGAGCATTTGAAGCGTGCACAGAACACAAAACTGAACAGAGTATTGTGGAAAATTGACGAGACACGTAGCTCGTTTATCCATCACTGTAAGTTACCGAAAACTCATGAAAACACGAAACACACAGTAGACGCACGTTTGTGCGGCAGAGCGGCTCTCTACAAGGACTCGCGCGCGCTATAAATGTACAACGTGACTGGAGGTGGGGGGGGGGGGGTGTTGTTGGGTGTGGTGTGGTGAGAGTAGATAGATAGACAACTACTCGTATCTACTCCTAGTCCAGTCCATTTATAATATGTTCCGTGGAAGAGTCACATGAAGCGGGAGCTGGGGAAATTGTGAAAAGCAACAGCAGCCACACAGTCACTGCTGTGCCACTAGTTCGGTTACTGTATGTGGTTGTCAGCGTCTGCTTCTCCGTGACTGTCACTGAAGCCGCCCGCTTCGTGATGTAAACCGCGCCGTTGCTTTCAGCCAATCAAAATACTGCAATTTTACTGGTGTTATTATTGTGATTGGTGTGTGAACTCTCAACACAGAGCCGCCCAGATTGCTTTTAATCAATACACAAATCAAAATGAGTCACGCTGTCTTTCTGATTGGGTGGTCAAAACCCCTGCCCATGCCAGGCCACCTGACTGACAACCGTATTCTGCTGCTGTGTGAACTTGGCCAATGTATGCACACAAACTGTTTGGTGGAAGCATCATGGAATGGGTTTCCATGACCAAGCTGCATGCAAGCCTCATATCGCAAAGTCCAATGCCAAGTGTCTGATGTGCTCTGCACATGTTGTACGTCTTATATTAATGCACTTGTTTCAGATCCTCCGCTTGTTAGGAGAGAACTCCATGAAATTCTACTAAGTGTGTCAGGTAATGCCGAGTTCCCACTGCACCATTTTAGCCCCGATTTTTATTTGCCAACATGTTTTGCGAAATTGTAGACAAATGCCTGAAATCAGAGGCCAATCGGTGCTCGTTGACACGAGTGACAATCACGCAGTGTGAATGATCAAAGATGTGTGACCTGAAAAATTCTCAAGACACCCATGAAATATTTGGCATGCTAAATATCTGGACCTGTCGGCAATTCCAAATCCTGCTGCGTGAAATGAAAAATACATCGGCAATGACCTAGAGCCAATGAGAGAGCAAGATAAAGCACAGCGGAAAGTTAGACCACAATATCAGCGTGACCTTGCGTTATTTCCCTATCACTTCTCACATACTTTTGGTTGTGAAACGTACCAGAAAGAGTTGTCGGCGATTCTTCCTAGTGTAAAGTCATGCAGTGTGTAACCTCCTGTTGCAGATCCATCGTGCAATGTGAACACAGCAGCTACTACCCCAGGGGGCAGTGTGAAAACAACAGTGATCTGACGATGAAAATCATGCAGTGTGAACTCGGCATAAGAGACAGATAGAAAATGTTTAGAGCGGTGCATCCCCAGGACTGGAGTCGAGAAGCACTGGTGTAAAGCATGCTGCTACTGGACTCTGGAGCAGTAGAAACCTGTTCTGTGCAGATGAAAAATCCTTGCCTCCCTGTTTGGCAGTCTGATGGACAAGTCTGGAATTGGCAGATAGTACAACGTTACCTGTCTGATCACATTGTGCCAACTGCAAAGTTTGGTGGAGGAGGGATAATGGTATTGGGCTGTGTTTCTGGGGTTGGGTTTCCCCTTAGTTCCAGTGAAAATAAATCTTAATGCTTCAAAATACTGAGACATTTTATGGGAACAATTTGGGGAAGGCCCTTTTCTATTCCAGCATGACTGTGCCCCAGTGAACAAAATCAAGTTCCATAAAGACATGGTTGAAAAAGTTTGGAGTAGAAGAACTTGACTGGCCTGCACAGTGTCCTGTCCTGAACCCCATTCAATATCTTTGGGATGAACTGGAAGGGATCCAATTGGATGAATGGGTAGAAATGAACATAAAAACTAAAAAAACTGTTATAAAAGCTGTCATAGCTGCAATAGGGGCACAAACTCCATATGTCAATGTATTTAGAATGCAGCGTCATTAAAGACCCTGTTGGTGTAACAGTCAGGTTTTAATTATGCCATCTGGATGATGATGCAAAAATAGAATACTGCAGTAATAATAATAATAATAACAATAAAAAGAAAATCAAACATTGTGTGTGACATTTTGTTGTTGTTCTGTTTCTCCTTAGATTAGGTTGTTTGCGTAGGGTTGGGTCAGAGTCCACCTTGTCGAGTCTAAGTTGAGACCTAGTCATTAGTTTAAATGAGAGATGTTTAATAATGTCTTAATATCATAATTTTATGTTCTGTCCAAAATGTCAGAGTCTAAGTCCACCCGAGTCCGTCCGAGTCATAATTGCAGTCCACATCCAAGTCCTAAGTCCAAGTACCTCAACTCTGTTGTTCAGTCTAGCACAGAGAAACTGGGGAACCATAATAAACCCCAAACCCAGCATAGACGGGTTCAGTGAACGTGGTGTTGAATGTGTGTATGTGAGTGAGTGTGTCAGAGACACTGTAGAAGGACAGAGTCCCAGCAGACCAGTCCAGATACACACCTACTCGATTCGAGGATGAAGGGGTTGATATGTCAGTGCTGTCATTATTGTGACAGACAGTGAGTCTCTTATAAAAACTGCTCAGATTCCAGGACTTTTGATTGAATCCAAACCTGCAGTCACTTCCTCCTTTCCTGCTGATATCTTTATATGACACTGATATTTCTGTCCCTCTCCCGCTCCATTCAGCCTCCCAGTAACAGCGTCCAGTCAGACCCTCTCCACACAGAACCTGAGGATGGTGCTCAAATCTCTCTGGATGATCAGCATACGACTGCAGCTCTTCCACATATGTTGCCTTTCTGTTTCCCTCAGACAGAATCAGATGGGTGTTTACTGTGTTTGGATCTAGCGTGAGACTACAGGCATCTGAACACACAAAGAACGAGAGAAAAATAGAGAAACATTTGAAGAGTTCATTTGCTAAAACCGATAAATGCCACGTTTAAAAAAACTGATTGCCGTGCATTATTCTCTACATATAGCACACCAGTCTGAACCCTAAACACGTTTGTCATAAAAGCCGGGTTTGTCCATCGCAAGTTCAGGTTTTACAGCAGAAACCACCACGCAACCTTGTCGTTTATGAACAGAACCCAATAAGTCCATTTTAGCGAATCAGCGTGCATTATTGAGGTCAGGTGACAAGGCTGCTAGTCTCTTTAGAAAAGACACGCTAGCTGAAAAGAGTTTCGTCTGTGGCCGCATTTACACTGATATGAATCGGATAGAGCAGTATTTGCTTCTGCCATAAGTGGACAGATGGGATATTCCCCTGTTAATGCGAGTTGGATGTTGAATATTTGTAAAACATCTCGCAGTACAGATATGTTACAAATGAAACATCTCTAGTTGACTAGCAGGGTATTCATTTTGTTCGTTTGTTTAAAATAAGCTGTGATCTGCAGCTTGTGTTGCTTTTAAAATCATGCTGAGTGCTCGTTGCCTCTGTTATCAGTGCCAGTGTTGTGCAGAATTCTACACCCCTGCCAGATTATGCCCCCCCCCATTGAAATCACTACCTGATTGCCTAATCCTAACCCCTCCCCCACACCTACTCCCAAACCTACCAATACTAGGGGGTGCATAATCTGGCAGGGTGCAGAATCGTGCACAAATGAGTGCTTCAATCTATTGCTAACTGCGGTGGAGACTCTCTATTCATTTTGGTGAGTAACAAAATAAACTGCACACATATCATCACCGATGAACACATCTGGTTTTAATGAGGGGGAAAAAATATACGAGGGCGGATTAGAACCCCAAGTCCTGCTATTTTAGCAATTACAAAGCAATTACTTGATTTTGTTTACCTCTGAAACATGAAACGTGGAGTTAACTGCTTTTGCTAAAAAAAAAACTTTTAATATACATAAAAAACATACTTTCAAATAACTTTAATTTTGTAAGTTACCTGTATATATAGTTTTTTTATATTATTTAATCAAAGCAACCCATCAACAGTATATTACTTTGGAAGAAAAAAAATAGTTATCAGTTTTCGCAAATAAACTCTTCATTTATTAAAATAAATACATAAATAAATGTATGTTTGTGTTTGTATTTAGACCTACATTTTTGCAGTCCTGCTCTAATCCTAAAATCTCCTCCATGATCCACACTTTAAACACAAAAATACACATACATTTTGAAGTGCATATTGCTGATACACAAAAAACACACATTAACATACTTAAAAAAAGTATTTCCCCACCAGTATATAAAAAAGTTGCCAGCCATGGCCAGCTCCTTTTAAATAATTTACAAAAAACAATTATAATATCTGAACATGCAATATGTCAAAAGAAAGAACAGAGCTTTCTCTGCTTTTAAACAAGAAAAAACACAAAATGTTTAACTCTGGCTTCATGCATTATTTTTTTATCAACATGTGAATATTGGGTATTTCAAGTGGTAACATTGTTAAAAAACATTGTGTTATATTACATATGCATCTGCTTACATATGTGATCACAAAGATGGAAGCTTCTGTCAATGAGTTATGCAAAAGATTCAATTATTATTATTATTTTTTGCAGAAAGTAGCTTAATGAAACATGAGTGTCATTACCAAAAATCACTTGTAGTGAGTTAAACCAATTCAAACTTATTACATTTGATCACATTTCAAGCGATCATGTTGCTACTAAAATCAAATGCTTTCATTGCATTTGAACAATCAAACACACACAGAATTATTTTGCATTAACACTTTGGCTATGTCTTCAGTGAATATAAACATGTGTCTTAAAGTGACAGCAGCCTAATATACCTGCCGCTGTCTGTGTCATTAATGTTAACCAATCAACAAAAGACAAAGAGAGAATCACTATTCTTAACTGAATAACTTTATAATTATTGTGAAATTTCACTGGCATCTAAAGTTACAGCCTCACAATAACAACCTTATTCCCAGCAAAAATAACTATATGTGACCCTCTCTGTGAAAACCCAGCTACAGTATTTTTTGTGAGATTTTCTATTTTCTGCGTAAAATCATACTATATATTGCAAAGAACATTCTGTGAAAATATATTATTGGTATCTTTAATATTGACTGAGTAAGGCCATGTCAAATATTGAAAGCATAATGAAATTAATGCTTGTAATCAAACTTTGATGCTCGTTATCTCAGAATTAGATTTTTAGACTTTAGCCTGGTTTTTACAGAAAGGGTCACATATCACAAAATATGTTGTTTAAGTAAAATAAAATTATTAATATTGCGAATAAGATTTTGGTCATATCATCCACCTCTATGAATGTACTTAAAAAGTACAGAATCAAATCAATAATTAAAAATGAAACAAATATTTTAGTCAATCGTATTGTTCTGAATTGAATAGAAAACCAATGAATTGTGAAGTGAATCGATTCACTGTCTACATAAAGATTAAAAGCCCTAATCTGAACGCTTTATAAAGTGGTCTGTTGTATGGATCCTTGTTGATATTATTTGTTATATTTATATGGTGCTTTTCAGTGTGCAGCATCCACCTGAATGTTGTGGTGGCAGCCATATTGCCAAACACACACCAGTTTATTTGTGAAGAGGAGAGCAATGAATGCACCCAATCAGTAAATATGGGGAGAATTAGGAGGCCATGATGGTCAGAGGCCAATGGGCAAATCAGGCCAGGATGCCGAGGTTACACCTCTACTCTTTTCAAAGACTTCCTGGGATTTGCCCATTGGCCTCTGACCATCATGGCAGTGTTCCTGTCACTATGGGGTGCTAGGATCCACACAGACCACAGGCTGAGCACCCCCTGCTGGTTTCACTAACACTGCTTCCCAAAGCAACTTTTCCCAGGAGGTCTCCCATCCTGGTACTGACCAGCTCAACCCTGCTTAGCTTCAGTTGGTTACCAGGCAAGAGCTTCATAGTGATAGCTGCTGGCAAACATGAATGCAGTTTTTTTCCCCATATCACAGAATTGAGCTGCTATTGATGACATATACTTTGCATATTTGCTCTCTACTGTGTGTATCATTTTGGTAGAAAATCCGATACATTAATAAAACAATAAAACTGGCATCCTTTTGTCCTGAGTTATGGCGCTTTTCCACTGCATGGTACGGCACGGTACGGTTCGGTACGGTTCACTTTTGGGGGGTTTTCCACTGGGTACTGTACCTGGTACCTGGTACTTTTTTAGTACCACCTCAGCCGAGGTTCCAAGCGATCCGTACCGTTACCAAAACGTGATGTGTAAACTCTGCTGATCACTGATTGGCCGGAGAGAATCGTCATTACTGCATCACTAAACTTGCGACATGAGACCCATAGACCCGCTAGATTTAAATCAGCACAGCCAGCGAAGGAGCGGACGCTGCTTTTGTTTGAACAAACGCACCTTTTTGTATCAACCACAAAATAGCAGTGTCGTTGTCTGTTGAGGAAGTACAGATGTTCCTCTCGTTAGATAGCCGAGGAGCGGATCCAGTGAGAGCTTGATGGCGTGACGCCGAAGGAAAAAGCCTTATGTATATAACGTTACTTTTGAACTTGCTATATTTTCAGAGTATGTCCTCTGTTTATATTTTTACCTTTGTATGTGTGTTTTGCTTCAATTAAAAACAATCTGATCGAATACGTGTACCTCCAGACTAACGTTATACTAAATATGTATTATTGTATGAGCACGTAATGAACCTCTTGAAAAAGACAAATGATTAATGCCACGATTATAAAAACCATCACATAAATAAAAAAACAAGGGATACATTGTACATTTTGAAATATTCAAAGGTTTATTGATAATTCACTTTACAGAACAGGCTACATGAATAGTTAACTAATCAAGTAACGCAGCACACCTGCACGAACATCCCTGCTCTCCTCCTCTACAACCCGTGGCACTGCCACCACAGTCTCTGCTGCTGGGGTAAATCACAAGCATTCTCATAGACCTCTCCATTGTTGTTAAAAACATCCACATGCCGAGAATGAAGAACACTATTCCGTCTCCTTTCTTTGTTGTGAGTTTGTTTGTGGCGCGTTTACGATGATGTCACGGCAGTAGAGGCGGCGCAATTATAACGACGCGTGAATAATCCCGCCCACTCTAAAGCGGTACTAAACTGCAGTTGAAACGCAAACCGACCCGAACTGAGCCGTACCGTACCGTACCGAGCCGTGCCGAACCGTACCGTACCATGCAGTGGAAAAGCGCCATTAGTTATAGATGTAAACTTCTGCTCATGGCGGAACTTTGATTCAAACGCAAAATGTGAAAAGAGATCACAGCAACAGAGAGCTGATCAAATTAAGTTGAAAATATATAAAACACATACTTGAGTGTCTGCAGTGAGCAGTTTGTATCGTCCAGTTTGTCGCTGAGGAGCTGGACTCCTGATGGTCCTGGGTGATTGTAGCTCAGATCCAGCTCTCTCAGGTGTGAAGGGTTTGAACTCAGAGCTGAAGACACAAAACCACAGCCTTCCTCTGTCACCATACAGCCAGACAACCTGCACACACACACACACACACACACACACACACACACACACACACACACACACACACACACACACACACACACACACACACACACACACACACACACACACACACACACACACACACACACACACACACACACACACACACACACACACACGCACACACACACACACACACACACACACACACACACAGACACGCACACACGCAGCGTGTTTTTTGTTTTAAAAACAGCTAAATCCATCATCACCAACTCTTATTTACATTTTACGAATTAGTAACAAAGCCATGTACACATATTTAAAATATGTAACAGAATACCTTGAATCCATGGCATAAGAAATACAAACCCGATTCCAAAAAAGTTGGGACACTGTACAAATTGTGAATAAAAAGGAATGCAATAATTTACAAATCTCCTAAACTTATATTTTATTCACAATAGAATATAGATAACATATCAAATGTTGAAAGTGAGACATTTTGAAATGTCATGCCAAATATTGGCTCATTTTGGATTTCATGAGAGCTACACATTCCAAAAAAGTTGGGACAGGTAGCAATAAGAGGCCGGAAAAGTTAAATGTGCATATAAGGAACAGCTGGAGGACCAATTTGCAACTTATTAGGTCAATTGGCAACATGCTGGCAACATGCATTCCCCCAATGCTGTGGCGAAAAATAGTGGAGCAATATCAGAAAGGAGTTTCTCAGAGAAAAATTGCAAAGAGTTTGAAGTTATCATCATCTACAGTGCATAATATCATCCAAAGATTCAGAGAATCTGGAACAATCTCTGTGCGTAAGGGTCAAGGCCGGAAAACCATACTGGATGCCCGTGATCTTCGGGCCCTTAGACGGCACTGCATCACATACAGGAATGCTACTGTAATGGAAATCACAACATGGGCTCAGGAATACTTCCAGAAAACATTGTCGGTGAACACAATGCATCAAATCCACAATCCATTCGCCGTTGCCGGCTAAAACTCTATAGGTCAAAAAAGAAGCCATATCTAAACATGATCCAGAAGCGCAGGCGTTTTCTCTGGACCAAGGCTCATTTAAAATGGACTGTGGCAAAGTGGAAAACTGTTCTGTGGTCAGACGAATCAAAATTTGAAGTTCTTTTTGGAAAACTGGGACACCATGTCATGTTCGACTAAAGAGGACAAGGACAACCCAAGTTGTTATCAGCGCTCAGTTCAGAAGCCTGCATCTCTGATGGTATGGGGTTGCATGAGTGCGTGTGGCATGGGCAGCTTACACATCTGGAAAGGCACCATCAATGCTGAAAGGTATATCCAAGTTCTAGAACAACATATGCTCCCATCCAGACGTCGTCTCTTTCAGGGAAGACCTTGCATTTTCCAACATGACAATGCCAGACCACATACTGCATCAATTACAACATCATGGCTGCGTAGAAGAAGGATCCGGGTACTGAAATGGCCAGCCTGCAGTCCAGATCTTTCACCCATAGAAAACATTTGGCGCATCATAAAGAGGAAGACCTAAGACAGTTGAGCAACTAGAAGCCTGTATTAGACAAGAATGGGACAACATTCCTATTCCTAAACTTGAGCAACTTGTCTCCTCAGTCCCCAGACGTTTGCAGACTGTTATAAAAAGAAGAGGGGATGCCACACAGTGGTAAACATGGCCTTGTCCCAACTTTTTTGAGATGTGTTGATGCCATGAAATTTAAAATCAACTTATTTTTCCCTTAAAATTATACATTTTCTCAGTTTAAACATTTGATGTCATCTATGTTGTATTCTGAATAAAATATTGAATTTGAAACTTCCACATCATTGCATTCTGTTTTTATTCACAATTTGTACAGTGTCCCAACTTTTTTGGAATCGGGTTTGTAGTTCCACATGCAAAATATTTTTTTTGGGACACTCGTTTTTATGATTTATTTACAGCAATAGCAAACAGTGTACAAAAATATTTCACATAATTACCTTAATATTTCTAGCTGACAGTTTGGATTCTTCAGTGCATCACAGAGAAGCTTCACACCAGAGTCCCACAAGTCATTGTTAGTCAGGTCCAGCTCTTTTAGGACAGAGTTGGAGGATTGCAGAGCTGATGATAAATTCTCACAACACTGATCAGTAAGATTACAGCCAGCGAGTCTATACAACAAGGGACAAAGATGCAGATGTCCAGTTAGTCACAGTGTTATGGCCTAAAAAGTCCATAGGTTTTATTTAAAACGTTTATAACTAATGATAAATCAGATATTTATTTGAAACCGCTTTCAGCCAATCAATTGTTTGACCAGAGATCTTACGGCATTAGACGCTATGCTGCTGCGTCCCAATAAAGATTCTAGAGCGGCGATTCAGCGCAACTCCAAGAAGGAGGACAAACGAGTGTCCGGTTTGAGGCTGTGCCGGACGCCAGACAGGGGGCTTAAAATCCGGACAGTCCGGCCCAAATCCGGACGTATGGACAACCCTAGGTATAGCATGTACTTAACTATGTTTCTTATTATATTTCTTTATTTTTGTTGTCCATTAATTAATTCCTTTGAAATGTTGTCATCTAAGGCAAATATTACTTAATTTTGTAAGATAATATACTCACAAAGCTTTGGTGCAGTTGATCACAGCTGGTATCAGTCTTCTTCTACCCTCATCTGATGTGTTGTATCTCTTCAGATCAAACTCATCCAGCGCCTCCTCTGACATCTGAAGCATGTAGGCGATTGTTGAGCATTGAGCAGGAGAAAGCTTCTTCTCTGAGTGTTTGTCTGATTTCACAAACTCTTGAATTTCTCGGGACAGAGTCTGATCTTTCACTTCCAGCAGGCAGAGGAACAGATTGATGGATCTTTCAGTGGAGAGTCCATGTCCATCTTTGATCTTCTCTTTAATGTACTGTGTGGTTCTCCTGATGCTCTCTGAGCTGTTCTCTGTGTGTGTCAGTAGATCCTGTAAGAGTCTCTGATTGGACTCCAGTGAGATTCCCAGCAGGAACCGCAGGAACAGATCCAGATGTCCAGTCTCACTCTCAATGGCTTTATCTATTGCTCCTTGGTGCAAATTATGCATTGAATCAAAAACCTTAAGGGTCTCCATTGTACAGCTTAAGTAACAGTAAAACACATGATAAGCAGCAAGAAACTCCTGAATGCTCAGATGAATGAAGCTGTACACTTTCCTCTGATGAATCACAGATTCCTCCTTGAAGATCTCAGTGCAAATCCCAGAATACACTGAGGCGTCAGTGATGTCTATACCGCTCTCACTCAGGTCCTCCTCATAGAACATCACATTGCCCTTCATCAACTGCTTGAAAGCCACTTCAGCAAGTTTCACAATCCCTTCTCTGTTGGACTGCATGAGTTTTTCTAGATCTCTCTCTTCATACTTCTGATTCCTCATGTTGATCTGAATCAGCAGAAAGTGGATGTACATTTCAGTCAGAGTTTGGGGGATTTCTGCACTCAGATCTTCCTTCAGGAGCCTTTGAAGCACAGTGGATGAGATCCAGCAGAAGACGGGGATGTGGCACATGATGTGGAGGCTTCTTGCTCTTCTAATGTGTGAGATGATCCTGTTGGCTTGATGCTCATCACTGATTCTCTTCCTGAAATATTCTTCCTTCTGGAACTCATTGAATCCCTGAATTTCTGTTAGACGGTTGATGTATTTGGAGGGGATCTGACTGGATGCTGCCGGTCTGGAAGTGATCCAGATGAGAGCAGATGGAAGCAGCTCTCCTTTCATGAGATTTGATATCAACACACCTACTGATGAAGTCTCTGTCACGTCACAAACTTTCTGAGCATCTGAAAACATCAGTGTGATTCTGCTTTCATCCAGACCATCAAAGATGAACACAATTTTACACTCCTCATAAATCTTTGAGTCCAGATCTTGAAGTTCAGGATGAAAGTCCAGCAGCAGTCTCTGAAGACTATACTGATGATCTTGAATCAAGTTCAGCTCTCGAAATGGAAGCAGAAACATGAAATCTATATCCCGATTGGCTTTTCCCTCGGCCCAGTCCAGAATGAACTTCTGCACAGAGATGGTTTTTCCGATTCCAGCGATGCCTTTAGTAAGAACAACCCTGATTTTGTCTTTCTCCTCACATTCTGGTTCAGGTGAGGCTTTAAAGATGTCATTGCAGTAGATGGAAGAGTCTTGTGTGAGTTGTGTTCTGGCTGTTTTCTCCATCTGTAAAACCTCATGTTCTTCATTCACCCCATCACTCTCTCCTTCTATGATGTAAAGCTGTGTGTAGATCCTGTTGAGGAGGGTTTCATTCTCTTGGAGTTTGATTCCCTCAAAAAAACTCTCATACTTGTTCTTCATGCTGGTTTTATGCTTTTCTTTGACTCGTTTCAGGTCTCCAGTCTCCTCCTGCAGGACTGCTGGTGTGTAACAGACTCTGTGCATCTGTAGAACAGGACGTGTTCTAGATCTCGTTCTGCACAGAGGACAGTCAAAGTCCTCGGCTAGTCTTGACTGATCCCTGGAGAAACTGATGCACTGTCTGCAGAAACTGTGTCCACATGTGATAGAGACCGGATCTCTCAGAACCTGCTCACAAGCTCCACATCTGGACTGATCCTGGATCAGATCATCCATCTTTCACTAAAGAAACAGGTTTTTAATAACACATAAAAGTGCCAAGATTGAACAGTATAAATATTAGGGGTGGGCATAGATAAATTTTTTTTAATCTAGATTAATCTAGATTAATCTTGGAATTAATCTAGATTAATCTATATTAAAATGGCTCATTTGAATTCTGCCGAAGGCATTCAGAATATGTGTGCTACCCAAATAATGACTAAAAGTAAGTCTTCGAGAACGGGTTTCTCAAGCCAGGTGGCGCATTAGACCAGGGGCTCATCTCCTGTTTCCAAAATGCATCACAAACTGCTTGAGAAAGCTGTTCTACTATGATAATTGGTGATGAAAATAAACTATGTTCAATAAGATGTACTTGTGTTTACTAACTGTTTATTCAGTTAAACATGAATTTTGAACTGTAGGCCTACATAAGAGGTCGTGATGAACTGTTTACAGTTTCCATTGGGAAGCTTCTTAAAAATAAATTTTCCCTGAAGCAAACCCGGCGGCTTCATAGCTGCATCCATGTTAGCACGTCACGTCTGATGTGGTAATTTCACAGTAACGTTAGGCATACACACAGGTTCGAAGCAGAGGGTGACACGGGAGTGAATTCTCAAGTTCACATGAGACCTAAAGCGCATCCTGTTTGCTTAAAAGCGCAACGTTTCGTTGTTATTCTGAGTGCACACAAATAAACGTAGAGTCTTTACAGATTCGAAAGATGTATTAGGCTACTTTTATCTGTATGACCAAGAATGACAGAGATTTTAAGAGCAAGTGAGCGCACCGGAGCCTGTCCTGCAGCAAACGCGCTTCCACAATAACACTTCAATAGCGCACATTTCTCTAGGTTAACATCATATTGAGCGGCCATGTAAAGTTGCTACTACATACATCTTTCAGATGAAAAGCCATATTTGAGGTTGATGAATGATAGGTGAGCGTTTGGATGTCCTGCCCGAGTGTATTACCACATAGACCAGCCGTTAACAATCTGTCCATCACGGACTGCGTCATTCACTTACCACCAGCACACCAAAGCAAACAGGAGGAGAGCATAAAGAGACAGGGCAACTAGAATTGAGTTCAGAATTAAAATATACTGTTTATAGTTTATTTATATAAAAGGTATATTTGTGTGTAAAGTTGGGTATCATTACTATTCCCGGTCCCGCCCACTCCCGATTAAATATTTTCCTCTCCCGTCCCAATCACGTGATTCGTAGCGATTTTGTTTCCCATCCCGCGGGATTCCCGAAAAAATGCCAGCCTCTAGTTCGAAGACTCGTTCTCGCCCCCTACAGTGCAATTCGGCTAGGTATACATCCGCGCTAAAATATCAGGGTGAAAGTCATCATAGCTTGCATAGTATAGACCCAGCTCCCAACCCAACTTTGAGAATAGATTAACGGCGATATTTTTTTTATCGCCGTTAAGAGTCTCACGTTAACGCAGCACGTTAACGCCGATAACGGCCCACCACTAATAAATATTAAAGCATTATATTTCAGTTTCTAGCATTATGTATGTAATTATTTCAGTAGAGAAAAAAAATATAATTTTAAGAACAAATGTTCTGGTCAAGATAATGTGGAATGGCAACTTATCAAAGTAGACGTGACCACAATGTAATCAAGATGAAAGTTGAGAAGTTTTGTTTCGCAGCAAATGTATTCAACATTTCACAGAACGCCACAACTGTACAAAATCCAATGCCGCCCACACACTAAAATATTTTATCCCTGTTTCATTGTTAAATGTAACTCAAGCTCTCTGTATTGATGATCTCGAATCAAGATCAGCTCTCAAAATGGAAACAAACATGAAGAACAAGTTAACGAAGAATGCAGACAAAAGTCCAAAATGTAAAGCAAATTAGCGTTCGTTGACTTGAATGACTATCTCGACGTTTGAATTATCAATGGCTCAATCTGAGAGATGCCCACCAATGCCCAAGAGATATATAGCAGCAGTGTTGCCAGGGTCGTGGTTTTCCCGCACAATTAGGCCATTTTAAAAATGCAGTCATGGGAAAAATTACAGATCCACTTATTGTGGTTTTGGCCGACTCATATAATGTACCGCTATAGCTAAAACGTTTATCTGTAGACAAACAACAAACAAACAAACACCTTTTACTAACATTTGTTGATCCTTGGGAACACAAGAACCACTGAACGAGCAAGTGAAGGTAAGATGGGTTAAGAAGCATGTGTGGACACTTCACAACCTAGACGTTACGTGATATAGAGAATAGACCATTTTAAGGCTGGTTAATAGAGTATATTTTTTAGACAGAGCACTTAAATAGCAAAATCTCAAATCTGCTAAATGTTACTATAAGGCATAAAGGTATAAACACATCATAAGCATTGTGATTTTCTGCTGCTTTAAAACGATGTGTACTGTGAACTATATATATATATATATATATATATATATATAGCTATAATAGCCCAGATTTGATTTGACTCCTATCATTGGCTTTGTCAGTTAATCACATTGATAACTGAGGAGGAATACAATAGAGATTAAATAATTAAATATGCACATACTATATATAATCATGTCTAGATAAAATAATTTCAATAAGACTTAAAACATAGTATATATATAAATATAAACCTTTAGGAATCCGTGTGATTGGACAGGGGAAACTGGGCTAGTTTTCTTTCCTTTTTACGCTGGACATTTATTTTTTTTTACAGAGAAATGGCAAGTTTGGCAACCCATTCTAGCAGATTAAATATTAAACCTGTCAGTGATCCGAGTCATGTGTGACATTTGTTTTGACTGTAAATGATATCAGTGATGAACACAGTGTTAAGAACAGCAACCGGATCACTTTAAGTCATTCTGTTTCAGCTGTGAAATGTATGGGCTACATACAATACAAGAGTCTGGCCTTATAATGTAATACACTCTTCCCTAGCAACAGAGATTAAATATAGTCTAATAACTGCTGTACTTGGTTATACAGAAATGTTTTAGTGCTGACAAAATTAGTTTTTAAGGTCATCTGGTGGATCATTCAGATGTGGTTGTAATTCAGGCTACAATAAAAAATAATTAAAAGAGCTTTTAAATAAGGTTTGTTCTGGAAAATGATCAGATCAAGTCAAACAGAGATCTTGGCAGGACGTTTGATCAAGCCTACGCAATAGAAGTCCTAACAGGATCATGTGAAAGCAACCTTTTTCGCAATCAGAAAGCTACCATATTTACATGACGCAGGACCAGATTTAAAAACGGTTATCCTTACAGTTTAATTGTCTCAACTCTTAGGAAATGATTTGTATATGTCTTCCGTGATTAATGAATAACTTACTGTGATCACACTACCCCTCTCTCCAGTCCTGCTGTCTTCGACTCCCTCCTGCTCAATGATAAGATGCACTGTGTTTACTTCCGGTTTCGGTTTCACTTCGACACTCAAAATTCAAGGAAACTGAACAGATGGTTTGGAGAAAACATGCCGATTTCATTTACTATACAGGCCTACACCAATAACATAAAACATTAATTAAAAATACACTAGTCAGCATTTGAAGTGAATCCAAACCTTTCATCAAAGTTGTCCTTAAACCACAACAATATGCTACCCATTTAGGACAACTGTAACTTTTGTTTGATCCACTTCAAATGTTGACTACTATATTTATATTATGATATACATCATGCAGACATTTTCATTCACATTCCTCTTATTTTGATCTTCTTATACAGACATGTTTTTGTTATACTGACACCTCATGTAGGGTTTAAAATACTTTGGTATGCATATATACAAGTGCATTAAAAACATGCTGATTTAATTTCATTTATGTGACCTATATTAATTATATTTAATGTCATTTGTATTTTTTTATTTACATGATCTATATTACTTTATTAATCATATGTTACAGTATTATAACTAACACATATGGGTACTTAGACTATGGGCACTTTTATGTTCTTTGGTCATATTTTTTTTAAATGCATATACTTTTGGACAAATTCCTCTTTCTTTGTCAAACTAACAATAAAACCTTTTTACTATCTTTCTATTATGATTTTGTTTTCATACTTTTTAACCTCCTTATACGTGTCAAAATCAGTTTTCTCCTTGAGCACACCCAGACTTTTAAACTTCAACAATGAAAATACAGTTTATAGTATTATAGTATTTAATGTGAGACCACTATCAATGTTACTTTTTATGCAAAATATAGCAGTCGCTCAGTATTGGTGTCATTTCCACTAAAACACTGTACTGTCCCTTTAAAAAGTGTGTCTGAAAGATTGTTTAGGTGGTTTCTATGGAAACGTTCAGTGACATCAGAGCACATGTTGGACATGGAGGGAATTCAAATTTTCATCAACAACAAATGAAGAAAAAATCAAGGTAAATATTGCTTGATCAGTTAATATGTTTAGTCTACATCAGGCATCCTCAAATCTGTCCCATTCCTGCAGAGTTTAGCTGTAACCCTAATCAAACACACCTGAGCGTGCTAATCATTAGAGAATCACAGGTAGTGAGTTTGATCAGAGCTAAACTCTGCAGCAGATTGGCCCTCCAGGGAAAGATTTGAGGAACCCTGCTCTACATCATGTCCAAACGTGCTGTACCTCCAAGGGTGTTTTTAAAAAGCTAAAAATTTTCAGTTAAATATGAGTGTTTTGTATACATGAAATGCAAAGTGTTAATTCAAAGCTAATTCGTGAAGCTATCTTCCGTTTTTTCACAAAAAAATACAGAAATTTAATTTCTAACTGTGATGGAAATGACATTTATGGTTAAAAAGTACAATTGATATGTTTAATGACTTTGTGAATTGAGTTTAATGAGTGTGATAATAATAAATATCTCTACTGTTTCTCTACATTCACGTTAATTAATTGTCATTTCCACAACACCCTGTCATTTCCATCACCACACATTTTGTAAAATATTACACAAGTATATATTTTTTCAAATATATGAGTCAATTTATGAGATCATGCTCTACTTAATATCAAAATTAAAGTTATTTATTTTCTAATAACCCAAACCAATATTACATTTCAGAGTGACAGGTGTACAGTTCAGCATTTGGTCCTTAGGACAGGTCATTTATCTCATTAACTAATGCATAATTATTGTACATTGTGGAAAAACTGGTAAAACTAGTTACAAAAATGATCTTAGACAATTCTTGAGTGGCATAAGTTTTTCTATATTTAACAGTTGAATATTGAAATGACATTTGTTCATTGCTGGTCGGAAAAATGTAAAATATAAAAAATATATCTTGTAATCTACGTTTGTCCTCTTACAGACCTTAAAACTAGACAAATGATTTAAACTTATGAGACTGTGTTACGTGACTTTTGAACAAGTTTTTTATTTAACTTCACAAGGCTAAAAGTGCCCCTAGTTGAAGAAACGCACATATATTCATAAAATGATGGCAAAATTTTTAATACAAGTTTTAATTTTAAGTGTTTTTCCTTATTTCGAACTTCTTGAATTGAATCAAATGCAGTTAATAATAATAAGAAGATAATATAGGGCTGTTATAAAATCAGTATCAACAAAATCCATGCTTGCACTGGAGAGGGTAACGCAAAGAAGCTCAGAAGCTGCATTTAAAGTGGTTTCAATCATTTGATTTGTTCAAAAGGACTACTTTATGAATTGAATTTGCTTGACCAATTCTTTTAAAATAGGGATTCAGTCAGGAACAAACAGCTCGAGGGTGCATAAAACTTCTGTTGTGGATTAAGTCACTTCACTTCACGGCATGTCCAGCACTTGCATTTTCAGAGAGGTCATGTACAAAACTGGGGAAAATAACATATAAAACAACTTATGTCCGTGAGATAATTAAACAGTACAGTTTCAATGAAACACTAAGAGACCCCCAGGGGTCCTGAAGTAAGAAAATCTCTTATTCTATTACCTTTGCAGGAATGTCATAAATATGAATTTTGTTATGTTTGACATGGTTGTTGTACCATGTGACACAGAGACACCGATGAGTCATAATAAACCCCAAACCCAGCATAGACGGGTTCAGTGAACGTGGTGTTGAATGTGTGTATGTGAGTGAGTGTGTGTGTGTCAGAGACACTGTAGAAGGACAGCGTACCAGCAGACCAGTCCAGATACACACCTACTCGATTCGAGGATGAAGGGGCAGGTATATCAGTGCTGTTATTATTGTGACAGGCAATGAAACGTTTATAAAAGCCACTCAGATTCCAGGACTTTTGATTGAATCCAAACATACAGTCACTTCCTCCTTTCCTGCTGATATCTTTATATGACACTGATATTTCTGTCCCTGTCCCGCTCCATTCAGCCTCCCAGTAACAGCGTCCAGTCAGACCCACTCCACAAAGAACCTGAAGACATTCAAATCTCTCTGGATGATCAGGATACGACTGATGGTCTTTCACATGCTTCGCCATCTTCTTGTCCTCAGATAGGATGACTTGAGTGTGTGCTGTATTTGGGTCTAGTGTGAGATCACAGGCATCTGAACACAAAAAGAGAGATGAGAAGTACACACAAAACAATAATCACTATCTGTATGTGTGTGTTTAGACCTACACTTCTGTAGTCCTGTTGTAATCCTGAACTCTGCTCCATGCTCCACACTATAAACACACACACACACAAATACAAAAGCATGATCTGAATTTCCATTTTTGTATTCCATAGACTGTTCTAATTAACCCTCCTGTTCTAGCAATTTTGTTCAAGGTGCTTTTTCTGAAAAATAAATGTATTTAAGAGTACATACGTTATTAGACTACATTGTGAAATATAATTTTTTATTTTAAGAACTACATTAACAACAGTCAGCATAAAAAAACATTGAAGAATAAACTGGTTTGAGGTTTCTAAAATAAACTTTGTGGCATTTTTTCACAGTTTGGCAAATCAATATACTGTAGTAAATGTTATATTAACACTGCTCACGTCTGCACTGTCATTCTTAATTTAAAACAAAATTTGGATTTATAATCTCCATTTTTGATGTTACTGGAATAATGGATTATTTCCTAGAAGTCGGCTGAGTAAATGATGCAACATTCTAGCATTTTTCTGAAAAACTTGCTATGTTTATATAGCAGCATGCAGCCAAGAAAAGTGAGTGATTTTATTTATTTTTTTGTTGTTGTTTGATTCATTTTAATAACAGCAATACCTTAACTAGATAGCTAATTGCACAAGACCTGATACCTGTTTCTCCTGAGACATGAAGCCTTTAAAACGGAGGCACAAGGCAAATGGCTGAGGCTTGACAATGTTCTAATATTCACACTGTATTCTATACATTTGTTTCAAGACACAAGCGTGTTAACTCTCTCCACCACACACAGCATGACATCTGTTACTGCCTCAGTACTTTGATTCAAACCCAAAATGTGAAAATAAATCAGCAACAGATAGGAGATCAAATTAAGTTTGAAAATATATAAAACACATACTTGAGTGTCTGCAGTGAGCAGTTTGTATCGTTCAGTTTGTCGCTGAGGAGCTGGACTCCTGATGGTCCTGGGTGATTGTAGCTCAGATCCAGCTCTCTCAGGTGTGAAGGGTTTGAACTCAGAGCTGAAGACACAAAACCACAGCCTTCCTCTGTCACCATACAGCCAGACAACCTGCACGCAGACACACACACACACACACACACACACACACACACACACACACACACCACGCACACACACACACACACACACACACACACACAGACACAGACACAGACACACAGACACAGACACAGACACAGAACACACACACACACACCACACACACACACACACACACAACACACACACACACACACACACACACACACAGAGAGAGAGAGACACACACACACACACACACACACACACACACACATTGTGAACATGTTTTATGGGGACACTCCATAGGTGTAATGATTTTATACTGTACACATTTTCATCGCCCACACAACCCTGCACTAAACACTCCACAGAAAACATTTTGCATTTTTAGATTTTCAAAAACTTCATTATGTATGATTAAGCTTGGTTTCCCTCATGGGGACTAAAAATGTCCTCACAAGGTTACAATTTACTGGTATTACACTTGTGGGGACATTTGGTCGCACCAGGCACACAGGTGCACACACACACATCAACAGTCTGATAATCTACAAACAACTGGGTTGATCGATCTAGGTACAGTGGGGTTTAAGGCATAAAAATATTTTTATATCAGTATAAAATAATACAATTATTTAATTAATTTAACACTTTACTGCAACAAATAAAACCTTGTAAAGACATTTTGGGTGTTCTCACTGGATAAAAAGGTTCATAAATGTTCAACAGGATGTTTTCCTTTGAATTCAATGAGGTACACAATTTTGTGTAGGGCAGGGGTTCTCAACTCTGGCCCTCAAGATCCATTTTCTGCAAAGTTTAGCTTCAACCTTGATCAAACTCACCTGCCTGTACATTTATAATAACCCTAAAGAACTTGATTAGCTTGCTCAGGTATGTTTGATTAGGGTTGGAGCTAAACTCTGCAGGAAAATGGACCTCAAGGGCCAGAGTTGAGAACCCCTGGTGTAAGGGGATTCTTAGGTCTTCAACCCTGCTCCTGGGGACCAACTGTCCTGCACATTATATTTCCAACCTGCTTTAGCATACCTGGCCTGTGATTTTCAAGTGATCCTACAGACCTTGATTAGCTGGGTCAGGTATGTTTGATAGTTAAACTCTGCATGACAGTGGGTCACAGTGGGTTAATCAAGTTGGTTAACTTGATTAACTCCTTCACCACCATTGATATAATTTTCATGTTTTCGCTGGTATATAGTAGGAGGAGCTATTACACATATTCTGAAAGATTATTGATTGTCTGGAATAAGCAGCGAATAAGAAGCAAAAACAAGCAAGCAGAAACATGTGTCAGCAGAAACATATGTAAAATAATGTGATCATCAAACATTAATCAGTTTATAAATCAAAACTGCCTAAAGTTACCGAATGAAACGTCAATCTAGGAAGTGGTATGCGACCATGTAAGCTTTGGGGTGTTGATGGAAGCAATGCAATCCATTCCATTTATATTTTGTCAATTGATCTAAATCTGATCTTTGACAAAAATTCTATTTTCTCTGCTTTTTGTTATTTTTTCTTCTTTTTATAATGAAACAAGTAAGTGTTGATAAAAACAAATTGCATACAGCTATAATAAAACACTTTTTAAAGCAGAGGCTTCATTCTTTTCTTTTCATTCTTTTGATATTAATACCACAAAATATTCTGGGGCTATGAAATGTTTTGAAAATTACAAAAATGCTGGTGGTGTCAGGCAACTTAAAAAAAAAAACACTGGAATGGAAAGAGTTAAAAATCATAGTGTGTCGACAGAATACAAAAATTTTCTACAAAATATCTAGTAATTTACATTTTAATTGTTGTCATGAAATATTTTCCAGCCCCAATCTTATAGAATGAATTATGTTGTATTAGTTTAATATTTTTTAGTATCAGTATTCAGTACCGAGCTGTGCAGTGGTATTTAACCAGTAACAGCTAAGTGACTGTCACTTAAACTAGAAGTGACATGCTCATTCAAACTGTACCCCCTCAGCTTTTTTATTTTATTAATCTAAAACCTTTTTAAGAACTGAACTAATAAAAATGTATACCTTATGCCCATATCATAACAAACCCACAGCATCATATGTCATAGATTTTTTTTCTTTAACAGGCTGTATACACATTCAAACTGGCCTTTGAACTTACTGGCTTGTTTACTGTGTATATGGTATCATTCAAATGTTGGGTCAGTATTACTTAAGTTTTTGAAAAGTTAATTAAAACAAAAAGTAATTGCAATATTATGTTATCTATATTAAATTTAATATATGCTAGTATTCATCTATGTAACTTAACATAACAGTACACATTTACATGATAGTAGCATTTAACATATTACAATTCTAAAAAAGTGCTTTCCTAATTCCTATTACATACAACACAACTAAACATGGTGCCAGTGGACTGTCTTTCTTTTGAGGCAGCCCAGCAGTCTGCACCCAATCTATGCAAAATACTCTTTTTACACACCTCAGTATCTGCAGCTGACAGTTTGGACTCTTCAGTCCATCAGAAAGCAGCTTCACTCCTGAATCCTGCAAGTCATTGTTACTCAGGTCTAGCTCACTCAGGGCACAGTTAGAAGATTGTAGATTTGATGACACAATTTCACAGGAATGACCAGTGAGATTACAGCTGGGCAATCTGAACAGACCAATGGGGGAGGGGGAACATTACACAGCCATTTCATTATACAAAGTTTAATTTGCCGTCTTTGATTGATGTCACAACACAAAAGTTTCAGTAGTCAGTACCAATACCAGAGAAATTCATACTGTTAAATAATGTTTTAAAATGTTAACTGTTACATAATGTTTATATATTAAGGGATGGTAAGGGAAGCATATGACCAAATGCAGACGAACATCACATAATCTGTGGTGGAACTAACGTTAGGATAAGGCTGTGCAATTAATCAAATTCGAGCCGTAGTTCACTGAAAAGCTAGTACATATCGCGTGTGTAATCGCAGATGAATCGCCTTCGATTATGAAGGCAAAATTGCGTAGCTTGTCAGTGAACTACGGCTCTGTGTATTAACTGCCGCTCCATCTGAAAACAGGTGATGGAGATTTACTGCTAATCTAGAAACCGGCTTTACTGTCGAGATGTGCATGTTAATCGAATTTGATTAATTGCACAGCCTTATCCTAATGTTAGTTCCACCACAGATTATGTGATGTTCATCTACATTTGGTTATATGCTTCCACTCACCAATTGAGTTTGTATTACACAAATCACTTCTGATTGTGTTCCCCACTGGTATCTGAAAACCTTGTATGCATGTAAAGAGTGATACTGTAAGATCAGTTCCCATTCAGTCGGTCAATCTGAGTCACGTCGGTGACCGATGAATTGGGATATCGCCAGAGAGACCAAACCACTTCGAGTGTAACTAAACGAGTCAATGGACATTGACATTGGTATTTCGCATCTAGCTGCCACACCCCGCAGTGTGGGTATAAGAGGCAGCAGGAGCACTGCATTAATTCATCCTTTCGCTTCGGAGCCAAGCAGTGGTGCATTACTACTGCTCTCTACTTCCGTGTTGCAGAGAGATTGAGAGTGCGGGCTTTACGGCGACAGCGGTGGTGGTCACGATCTCATTGCATCAACAAAGCTTTTGCAGACAGTCACACCAGGAGTGTACGGTGGCCAGCTCCCCTGCGTGCTTCAGCAATAAAAGAGGAATTTCTCTAAAAGAGCAACACAGGTGATTGCGTCTTTATTAAGATGTCTTATCACCTGTGCGTTTCTGGATGTGGTCATTTCCTGGCACCTCAGGACAGTGACGATCGCTGTCTCACATGTCTGAGCATTCAGCACGCTGAGGAAGTGAGGAGCTGAGGAGTCCCTCTGCCTCTGCCGCGATCCAGCGTTCATCCCGGCACCCGGGGCGGCACTGTGTCCGGTGGAGTCAGAGGTGATTTGAGGGTCAAAGTGAGGGCTTCCCCAAGAGGAGTTCCTCACCCCTCAAGTGCTCTGCAGCTGGTGGGGTTGCCGTTGGAGCAGGCTGGGACCTCTCTGCAGAACGGTGTACACCACCCATTTCCTTCAGTGCCCCCTCTGACGACCAGATGTTGATCGCTGCATCGGAGAGCGAGTCCTCTCTCTCCGGGGATGACCCAGCTCCCCGGCTGTGTTGCCCCGTTCGGGTGTGGTAGCGTTGTCCGAGCCAGACCCAGAGATAATGGCCATGCTTTCCCGGGCCGCCGAGAATGTCGGGCTCATGTGGAATCCTCCACCGTGTCCTGATCCTTCGAGGGTGGATGAATGGTTTCTCGTCCCTCTCCATTGCCATTCTTCCTGGAAGTGCATGAGGAGCTCACAAGATCATGGAAGGCACCTTTTACTGCCTGAAACAAATCTTGTAGCCCCTCCACCCTCACCAGCCTCGATGGTGGGGCCGCTTTGGGGTATGCGGGCATACCCTCGGTGGAGCGGTCTGTGGCCATGCAACTGTGTTCAACAGCTGCCACCACCTTATGGGGTGACCCGTGTCATGGCGTTACTGTAGGTCCACCAGGCCAAAGCCTTGAAAGACCAACACGCGGGTGGTCACGGCCTTGCGGTTCTACATGGACTGCATATTGCGACAGACCTTGCGCTTCAAGTGAAGAAGGTGACCGCACAGTCTCTGGGTCGTGCGATGTCCACACTAGTGGTCCAGGAGCGCCATCTCTAGCTGAATCTAGCTAATATGAAGGAGCATGAGAAGGTGCAGTTCCTGAATGTTGAGAGATTTGCCCAGCAGATCTCGGCAGCACAGAAGCACACTGAGGCGATCAAACACATCATATGCTGGAGGAAACCTGCTGCTTCCACTCTGGCGGCAGCCCCTTAGCTTGCTCGTTGCCATGGGCGCCTCCCTGTGGCCATCCCCACTCCCATGCAGCCGCAGCAGCCTTCCACCAGGCAGCGTCGTGGAGCCGGTTGCAGGCAGGACACCCAGCATGTCTAGGTTCGATTATGCCAAATCTGGCAGCAAGTGCAAGTGCTAGGCACTGAGACGGGCGACCCAGAGATGGAAGAGACTGCTCATCGAGAGATGGTGACTGCACCACTCGCTCCCCCGGAAGAGGGCCGGATGGAGGATCTTTCGTTTCATTTTGTTTTTTAGTTTTTTATTGAAGGTACCCAAAACTTCAATGAATGAATGAATGAATGATGCATCTATATAGTGCTTTATTGTGTATTGCTGTACACCCAATGCACTTTATAATCATGTGTGGGGGGGGGTCTCTCCCCAACCAACACCAGTGTGCAGCACTTGGATGATGCGACAGCTGCCACAGGACAATGACGCCAGTACACTCACCGCACACCAGCTACAGGTGGAGAGGAGAGAGAGTCATAGAGCCAATCAAGTGGATAAAAGAGCGGTTTGCCCAGTCTCTGGGTCTCAAGAGGAGGAAAGTTGCGAGCTGTGCATCACGGGTTCGCTTCCCTCCTCTTCTTTCACCAGCGGGCAGCAGTGGGTTTCCCAAGAGCACCCCTCCTGCTCATTCGTGGAACCAGGTAAGGGCTGTAACATTCGAGTCCCCGCTTCATGTCGTTACACGCTGGGCTGTCACAAGCCTCGAGTCGGGTACCTGCGTTTCCTCTCGCATGAGGAGGAATCAGTTGAGTGTTACACTTCACACCCAGACCCTGGGTTATGACCGATCTTGGATCTGTGAGTTTTGAGCCATGCGCTTCACAAGCTGCCGTTCAAGAAACGCATTTTCGGGTGCGTCCGTCCCCTAGATTGGTTACCCTAGACCTGGTGCACAGGCACCTCAGCCAGTTGGATATTTGGGTCAACTTTTTCTGGGAAAAGAGTAAACTCGTGCCAATGCAGAGGATCTCTTTTCTTGTCATAGAGTTGGATTCAGTCAACCAGACAGCACGACGAGCTGTCTCAAGCAGCACTTCCAGGGGAGTGGAAACTCCATCCCCAGGCGGTTAAGCTGATTTGGGGACGGTTCGGAGTTGCTCAGGTGGACCTGTTTGCATCTCCAGAAACCACACACTGCAAGGCATGGATGCACTGGCACACAGCTGGCCCCGGTGCTTGCACAAATATGCACTCCCCCAGTGAGCCGACTAGCAAAGACACTGTGCAAGATCAGGGAGGACGAGGAGCAGGTCTTGTTTGTGGCTCCATATTGTACCCGGAACTCATGCTCCTCGTGACAGCCCCTCCCTGGCCGATTCCTTTGAGGAAGTATCTGCTTTCTAAGAGATGGGCACCCTCTGGCACCCATGTCCAGACTTGTGGAAACTCTAGGAGGTAGCATTTACTATCACTTGAGCACAAGCACCGTCCACAAGACGGCCTATGCTCTGAAGTGGAACCTGCTCGTCGAATGGTGTTCCTCTTGCCATGAGGACCCCTGGAGATGTTCAATCAGAGCCGTGCTTTCCCTTTTGCAACAAGGGTTGGAGCGTAGTTTGCTGGCCGATTCCTTTGAGGAAGTATCTGCTTTCTAAGAGATGGAGCACCCTCTGGCACCCATGTCCAGACTTGTGGAAACTCTAGGAGGTAGTATTCACTATCACTTGAGCACAAGCACCGTCCACAAGATGGTGAAGTGGAACCTGCTCGTTGAATGGTGTTCCTCTTGCCATGAGGACCCCCGGAGATGTTCGATCAGAGCCGTGCTTTCCTTTTTGCAACAAGGGTTGGAGCGTAGGCTTTCCCCCTTCACCCTTAAGGTTTATGTTGCTGCTATTTCCGCTCACCATGACCCCGAAGAGGGGAGGTCGGTGGGGAAGCACGATCTAGTCGTCAAGTTTCTTAGGGGGGACAGGAGGTTAAATCCTAAAAAATCCATAAAAAAATCAAGCACCTGTGTAGAAAAATGAGCTAGTAGAACTCAAGTAGTGTGAATAACTAGAATAGTGCCAGTATTAATCAAATGCAGTAAACATATACTAAGATTTCCTGATTACATTTACATTAAATTAACATTTAGCAGACACTTTTATACAAAGCGACTTACAGTACACTCAGGTTATACATTTTTGTCAGCATGTGTGTTCCATGGGAATTGAACCCATAACCTTTGCGCTGCTAAAGCAATGCTCTACCACTGAGCCACAGGAACACTGATATATTTATTTACCCTAAATATGTATTTATTTATCCTGATATATTTATCATGCAGGGACCTCTTTAAGTATTGTTACCAAAGTATAAAGCAGGGGTCGGCAACCTGTGGCACACAGAATGATAATCTCTAGCATGCAAACAACAGGGAAAACTGCATTCTGACATACATTTTGATGTAATCATTCCTCATAGCCACACAGCTGGTTAGGGGCTATAAATACTATGTGTGAGAATTAACCTTTGCTAGTCTAATGCTTCAGAAATAAATTAATATTCTGCACTATTTGTATGAAAATCTTTGACCAGATTTTTATCTGAACATGTAAAACTGATTATGTGCTGTCTAAAAAAAAAAAATTGCACCATGCAAAAAAAGTATTATACCCTTGGTATAAAGTGTTCAACATTTGTTGTTGTTGTTAGAAATTGTAGGCCTATAATCAATAACAAATGTAAATGTAAAATGATTTAATACATGCCAGTGTTGAGATAACTGCTCTTACACAATAACCAATAAACGGCTAAATCTTTATAAATACCTCAGAATCTGCAGCTGACAGTTTGGATTCTTCAATCCATCAAAGAGCAACTTCACTCCTGAATCCTGTAGGTCATTATTAGCCAGGTCCAGCTCACTCAGGGCAGTGTTTGAGAACTGAAGAGCTGATGATAAACTCTCACAATACTGAGCAGTGAATCTACAGTCAGCGAATCTAGGGGGAAGAGTATGCAAATATGCTGTCAGTATTTTTTTTCTAATTATTTCAAACAGTTCAGTTTTTAATTGTTTATTCAAATGTATTATTTGCATGCATTTTAAAGCCTTGCCAAACATTTGGCAATGTTTTTGTTAAAATAAAAGTTTGTTAAAGTGGTCATATGACTTTGCTAAAAATAATATTATTTGGTGTATTTAGTGTAATGCAATGTGTTTATGCGGTTTAAGGTAAAAAAAAACACATTATTTTCCACATACTGTACAGTATTGTTGCTGCTCTATGCCCCGCCTATCTGAAACGCGTACATTTTTACAAAGCTCATCGCTCTGAAAAGCGAGGTGTATGCTGATTGACCAGCTATCCAGTTAACTGTGATTGGCCGAATACTTCAAGCGTGAGATGGAACTGTTACGCCCCCTTACCGTATTGTGATGCCGTGTCCCAGCGTGACGACACAAAAACAATAAAACCCATTATAAACGAGGCATTTGTTGCATCCAGAGGGACATAATTAGTCCTCTGTAAAATGCGCTGCACACATCTGAGTATTTTGGTTGAATTATTCTGGAACAGTGTTGTAAACACAACTTAACCACTGATTTATAGTTGTGTCCTCTTTTGGAAGCCCAAACAAAGTAATTTCGCTTTCACAACAAAACACAGCGTCTCCAGGACATGGCGCCAGCGGCAGCAACAATACTACAGCGAGAATAATAGTTCCGCCTTCATTCTTTGCGTATACATTTAGGCGGTGTTTTGCAAATCTTCCCACACAGTGACGTAGGCATGTGGGGACATGTTTAAATGAGGCGTGGACGAGTCTTAACTTTAATACAGAATATCTGTGGTTTTGAAACTTCAGGGATCTTATCTATGAAAAAACAGCTTGTAACAATCCAAAGAGAAAGGAGAACTTGAAATCGCATCATAAGGTGAAGTCGTTTTCTAATGGTTAGAGAGTCGGACTCGTAATCGAAAGATTGCGAGTTAGAATCTCGGGCTGGCAGTAATTGTAGGTACAGCGCTCTCTCCACCCTCAATACCACGACGAGGTGCCCTTGAGAAAGGGACCGAATCCCCATCTGCTCCCCGGGCGCCGCAGCATAAATGGCTGCCCATTGCTCCGGGTGTGTGTTCATGGTGTGTGTGTTCACTGCTGTGTGTATGCACCTTGGATGGGGGTAAATGCAAAGCATAAAATCTGAATATGGGTCACCATACTTGGTCGAATGTCACGTCAATTTCATATGACCCCTTTTGTTAAAACAAATGTTTTCATTCACACGCTCTGCTGACATATATTTTTTTAACACACCCTTTTTGTGTCTTAATTAGACACGAGTCAGTAGAATTAATACATCTGTAAATTTTTTTCTTAATGTGATAGCAGCCTAATATAACATGTTGCTGCATCATTAACTTTAATAAAACAACAAAAGACATATTTTTTACCTTACAAAATCTCCCATTGTAATACTATGGTGTACTCACAAAGCTTTTGTGCAGTTGATCACAGCTGGTATCAGTCTTCTTCTGCCCTCATCTGATGTGTTGTATCTCTTCAGATCAAACTCATCCAGCGCCTCCTCTGACATCTGAAGCATGTAGGCGATTGTTGAGCATTGAGCAGGAGAAAGCTTCTTCTGAGTGTTTGTCTGATTCACAAACTCTTGAATTCTCGAGACAGAGTCTGATCTTTCACTTCCAGCAGGCAGAGGAACAGATTGATGGATCTTTCAGTGGAGAGTCCATGTCCATCTTTGATCTTCTCTTTAATGTACTGTGAAGTTCTCCTGATGCTCTCTGAGCTGTTCTCTGTGGTGTCAGTAGATCCTGTAAGAGTCTCTGATGGGACTCCAGTGATATTCCAGCAGGAACCGCAGAACAGATCCAGATGTCCAGTCTCACTCTCAATCGCTTTATCTATTGCTCCTTTTATGAAGATAATGCATTGGATCAAAAACTTAAGGGTCTCCATTGTACAGCTTAAGTAAAGTAAAACACATGATAAGCAGCAAGAACTCCTGAATGCTCAGATGAATGAAGCTGTACACTTTCCTCTGAAGAATCACAGATTCCTCCTTGAAGAATCTCAGTGCAAATCCCAGAATACACTGAGGCGTCAGTGATGTCTATTCCGCTCTCACTCAGGTCCTCCTCATAGAATCACATTGCCCTTCATCAACTGCTTGAAAGCCACTTCAGCAAGTTTCACAATCCCTTCTTGTTGGACTGCATGAGTTTTCTAGATCTCTCTCTTCATACTTCTGATTCCTCATGTTCATCTGAAACAGCAGAAGTGGATGTACTTTCAGTCAGAGTTTGGGGGATATCTGCACTCAGATCTTCCTTCAGGAGCCTTTGAAGCACAGTGGATGAGATCCAGCAGAAGACGGGGATGTGGCACATGATGTGGAGGCTTCTTGCTCTTCTAATGTGTGAGATGATCCTGTTGGCTTGATGCTCATCACTGATTCTCTTCCTGAAATATTCTTCCTTCTGGAACTCATTGAATCCCTGAATTTCTGTTAGACGGTTGATATATTTGGAGGGGATCTGACTGGATGCTGCCGGTCTGGAAGTGATCCAGATGAGAGCAGAGGGAAGCAGCTCTCCTTTCATGAGGTTTGATATCAACACACCTACTGATGAAGTCTCTGTCACGTCACAAACTTTCTGAGCATCTGAAAACATCAGTGTTATTCTGCTTTCATCCAGACCATCAAAGATGAACACAATTTTACATTCCTCATAAATCTTTGAGTCCAGATCTTGAAGTTCAGGATAAAAGTCCAGCAGCAGTCTCTGAAGACTATACTGATGATCTTGAATCAAGTTCAGCTCTCGAAATGGAAGCAGAAACATGAAATCTATATCCCGATTGGCTTTTCCCTCGGCCCAGTCCAGAATGAACTTCTGCACAGAGATTGTTTTTCCGATTCCAGCGATGCCTTTAGTAAGAACAACCCTGATTTTGTCTTTCTCCTCACATTCAGGTTCAGGTGAGGCTTTAAAGATGTCATTGCAGTAGATGGAAGTGTCTTGTGTGAGTTGAGTTCTAGCTGTTTTCTCCATCTGTAAAACCTCATGTTCTTCATTCACCCCATCACTCTCTCCTTCTATGATGTAAAGCTGTGTGTAGATCCTGTTGAGGAGGGTTGCATTCTCTTGGAGTTTGATTCCCTCAAAAAAACTCTCGTATTTGTTCTTCATTCTGTTTTTGTGCTCGTTCTTGACTCCAGATTTGAACTGCACATGGATCTGATAATCCCTCTCACAACTCCTGAGTCAAATAGTAAAAAAAAAAGTTTTGAATCAAAAGAAAGTAGAATACTTATTTGCACAAGGTAATTAACATCATCCAGTGGTACAATTTCCAAAATATAAAAGTCGGGCTATAAAATTAATCAAATAAAAAATTACATATGGACTAGATTTGATGATTAGCCTGAAAGTGAGATGTGTGTGATGATTTGGAAAGAGAAACTAATTATTCCATGTGGAGTCTGATTTCGTAATAACGCGTTAACGCAAATTAACGCAAATTACTTTTAACGGCGCTAATTTTATTAACGTGCGATTAACGCAGCGTGTATTTTCTGTTTGACCCGTGGCCCAACCTGTAGTTGGAGAAATGGAGATGCACAGTGTTACCAACTTAGCACACACATCTCTCTCCCTCTCTCCCGTCTGTCAGCTCAGTTTCTGTTCAGCATGTGCACACACACACATCTCTCTCTCTCTCTCTCCCGTCTGTCAGCTCAGTTTCTGTTCAGCATGCGCACCCACACATCTCTCTCCTCTCTCTCTCTCTCTTCTCCGCACTGCTCAGTTTGTGTTCATCACGCGACACACATCTCTCGATCTCTCTCTCTCTCTCATCGCTCTGTCTCTCACTCTCTCTCTCTCTCCTCTCTCTCTCTCTCTCCACGTCTGCTCAGTTTCTGTTCAGCATGCGCACACACACACACAACTCTTCTCTCTCTCTCTCTCTCTCTGCATCTGCTCAGTTTCTGTTCAGCGCACACACACACATCTCTCTCTCTCCGCGTCTGCTCGGTTTCTGTTCAGCACGTGCACACACACATCTCTCTCTCTCTCTCTGCATCTGCTCGTTTTCTGTTCAGCACGCACACACACACATCTCTCTCTCGCTCTCTGCATCTTCTCAGTTTCTGTTCAGCACGCGCACACACACATATCTCTCTCTCTCTCTCTGTCTGTCTCTCTGCGTCTGCTTAGTTTCTGTTCAGCATGCGCACACACACATATCTCTCTCTCTGCATCTGCTCAGTTTCTGTTCAGCACGCGCACACACACACATCTCTCTCTCTCTGTCTCTCTGTGTCTGCTTAGTTTCTGTTCAGCACGCGCACACACACACATCTCTCTCTCTGTCTCTCTGCGTCTGCTTAGTTTTCTGTTCAGCATGCGCACACACACATCTCTCTTCTATCTCTCCGCGTCTGCTTGGTTTTCTGTTTAGCACGCGCACACACATCTCTCTCTCTCTCTCTCCGCGTCTGCTCGGTTTCTGTTTAGCACGCGCACACACACACACACACACATCTCTCTCTCTCTCTCTCTCTCTCTCTCGCTCTCTGCATCTGCTCAGTTTCTGTTCAGCGGCGGCAGAGAAGAGCAGAGCTTAATTCAGTTAAACACAGATATTGTTGCTTGCTTCTCTAATTTTACATGCAAGTATAGCCAAAATCACACCACAGCTATTGTCATTATCTTATGGGTGTTTTATTTAATCAGACAACGGCTCAATTATAAGAATGTGTGCAGATTAACATCTTAAAAAGGAGAGCTATGTAGTCTTAGAGTTATGTAGTCTTAATGGGTCACGTTTCAGTCACTTTTTCATATTCATTCCGTTGTCTGACAACAGAAACAGTAAAATATATCAGTGAAACCTGTTTTATTGATAATTTAGCTGCATCAATACAGTATGTGGGCACAGAGAGGCAAACACATGTAATAATAAACGATATAGGCTATGTTCATTTTGCACGTTCAGAAGAAGTGAGCTGCCCTGTCCTGCAAACATGTAAACAGGTTTGTGTCAGCAAATTGCTCAGTGCAAAGAAAGAGAAGTAATGGGAACCTGGTGTATCTTTTTCATGTGTCTAATAGACATGAACAAGTTCTTTGAAAAACATCTATTACTTTGAAACATTCTAGTCTTCATGCTATTGACTATGGTTTCAATAATAATAAACATACATTTCATAAAGCATCCATATTTGTCCATGTGCATGTTGATTAGAGTATTAAAAAACTTATTTTTAAAGTAAAAAGTATTAATTTAAGGTACATTTAGAACAAATAAAAATGTGCGATAATGCATAATCAAGTTAAATCATGACAATAATTGTGATTAATCGCGATTAAATATTTTAACCTATGACAGCCCTAATTTATATATAATATAAAGTATATGAATATAAATAAAATTTAAATACATGTAAATATTTTTCAAAATATACACTGTATGTGTGTGTCCCTTTTATATACATAATAATTATATACACAGTACACACACATGTATTATACAAACAAAAACATTTATTTTGGATGCAATTAATCGTTGCCAACACTAATATATATATATATATATATATAATATATATATATATATATATATATATAATAAATATGATAGATGCAATAAGCCTCTAAGTGACGTCTGAAATTTTCTTCTAAACATTGGCATTTTTATCAAGCTCCTAAATTTATTTTCAGTTATTTCACATTAATTGCACAGAAAAGGACCTACACATGCTATTAGAGTAAAATTACTGAAGCTAAATACATACACATATATCTATATAATAATATATATATAATGAGCTGCCTTATGGATACTATACAGAGAAATACACTAATCACACATCTAACACACAAGAACTGACACGTAACGGAACAAACCAGGTGATATATTAACACAGAGTTACTGAAAACTGATACAAGATAACTGAATGAGGCACAAGTGATATTAATCATTAACTAAGGAGACTCACAATGAAAGAAGGAACGTTTGAAAACACAGACACAAGCCACAAACTAAACATAATCCTGACAAAAGGATTCATCCAATCTCTGTGCATCAAGAGATATTTAGTATTAGTGTTTTGTCTTACCTGGGGTCAGAGGTCACTACTCCACCCCTGAATGCAAGTGGAAATTCCATTGATTGGTTACTTTTCACAGACACACAGCTGGGTTCTGAATATAATGTAGTGTCTCTCTGCTCCATCTCCTCACAAAGAAGAGTTTTATATCCGCAGTTTTCAACCAGGGGTCTGGGGCCCACTTGGGGGTCTAAAAAAACTTCCAAGGGAGCCACAGGATGAATTATTATTATTATTAGATTATTAACATTAAAACATGCAATCAAGATGTAAACTAAAACAATATTCCCCAGAAAACTGAAGTGTTCTGAAACAACAGATTTAATAGGGGAAGTTTACCAAAAAAATAAATATTATGTTATTTATTTACTCACCCTAAATTTTTGTTGATACAAAAAAGCAGCCTTGTCATAATCACAGTAGTGAAATATTTTACCTTATATTGTGGAGCCTTCGAATATTGTGTTGGACAGCATTGATCATTCGAGTCCAAAAGAACTGCTGAGAACCACTGCTTTAGATGTAGTGTTGTTCTTCTTTCCCTCTATAGAATTACAGACATTACACTTAAAAATCACACTGGACACTTTTCATTCAGCACTTTCAATACTTACAGTAATGGATGTTGTTTGATTGATCAAATTAAAGAATAGCACTTTGCCAAGGTTTAGCTTATCTAGAGGAGTCAGACCTATGTTTTCTTCTCTGTACAGTTACTGTCAACATGTATAAGTGAAAGCCATATTCAGGGCATCTGTATATCGAATCGGCAAATTAATATTAGTCAATTGGTGGATGACACCACCTTACTTTTAAGATATGCTTTCTAAAGTCCTCTAGCAATTGATAACATAAAATTAGTTTCTGAAGCTTCAGGAATCTAAACATAAGTAAATGTGATGTATATTAAAGACTGTACAGCACTCTCTATTTATAATATTCCAGTTAAATCTAAAGTTACAAATCTAGGCATCATGATCACTGACAAAAATAACAATAGGTGTATTATGACTCTATTAAACTTCATTGAACTTTGACTCTATTAAAGTAAAGGTGCAAAAAATATTCAATTTATGGTTCATAAGTCCTCAGTGTATTGTCATGAGGCACAGGTTTGATATTGCCTGCATGTTTTACTCCCAAACCCAGCAGCCACAGATGGGATGTATGAATTGCCAAACTTCTTTACTGTTTTACTGAAGAAAAAAGCCAAAGTTGGATTCATTTAATGTTTTACTTATATTGTATCCAGCTAAACTAAAGCATAGTTGAAAATGTTTAGGCCCTGACACAAGCTGCTCTTTTTGTAGTTCCCCAGAGAAACGGCTCTTCATATTTTCTGGCACTGTCCTCAAGCACAGTTATTGTGAATTTAATTTTCTAACATACTAACTGCATTTGGGGTTTTCTCTGTTTTTGAAGGATGTGTTTTTTGGTCAAAGTCTTTTAACGCCAAATCTCACATTCATCAAAACAAATTCACTGATCAAAAATCCCTTATTCATAATTTTTAGGAAATAAATCCAAGCTAATTCATCTTCTAAGAATTGCAAAGCTCTTAAGACAATAAACCTGTGGTACGTTCAAGTAGTTGTTTTTTGCATCACTTTCATTATCAGTTCGTTTAATATTACTTCTATATTTGTGCTGTACTTATATTTTATGCCTTGGCAATTAAAAAAAGAAAAGAAGAGAAAAAGAAGCTTGCTTGAGATGTGCTTTGCCTCGGGACTAGGCGGCGGCAGTGAGGGGAAGGAGAGAAACAGATGCAGTCCAGACAGA
The DNA here is from genome assembly GCA_027422405.1 of Ptychobarbus kaznakovi. Taxonomy (NCBI): domain Eukaryota; kingdom Metazoa; phylum Chordata; class Actinopteri; order Cypriniformes; family Cyprinidae; genus Ptychobarbus; species Ptychobarbus kaznakovi. The sequence goes on from CM049805.1 coordinate 20,479,973, forward strand.
CCGTTCTCACTTCTCGTAGTGGATTAGTCAACAGGATGTTTCATGATTCATGCTCTTGTGCTTTGTTTCATAATAAACTGGATGTTGTTTTATATCATGTGAAAATAAATATGATGAACAAAACACCCAAAGTATGAAAATATTTGTATTTTTTATTTTAAGTGATGTGACATACGGCCAAGTATGGTGACTCATACTCAGAATTTGTGCTCTACATTTAACCCATCCAAAGTGCACACACACACACACACAGCGTGAACACACACAACACACACACACACAACACACACACACACACACACAACACACACACACACACACACACACACACACACACACACACACACACACACACACACACACACACACACACACACACAACACACACACACACACACACACAGCAGTGAACACACACACACACACACACACACACAGCAGTGCACACACATACACGGAGCAGTGGGCAGCCATTTATGCTGCGGTGCCCAGGGAGCAGTTGGTGGTTCGGTGCCTTGCTCAAGGGCACCTCAGTCGTGGTATTGAGAGTGAAGAGAGAGAGCGCTGGTTACTCACTCCCCCACCTACAATCCCTGCCGGCCCGAGACTCGAACCTGCAACCTTTCGATTACGAGTCCAACTCTCTAAACATTAGGCCACGACTTTTTTAATATGAAAATAATCACATTTCTAACCGGCATGCATCTGGTGATCACCCATGATCGGTTCTGTACTTTTTGCTCATCTCACAACAGCCTTTTGCCAACCAACTTCTCAAGATTCACTCTCACGGCAAGGCTGTCTCAAGAAGGACAACATTTCTAACCAGCATGCACTGCTTCAAGTCCTTTGGCACTTTCATCCTACATCACCAGTGGCTGATAAATATGGCTCACAATAAAGCACATTTCTGATACAAGCTATGAACTGCTATAGTTTTAAATGTTAAATTGTCTTTAACATTCTTTTAAACACTTTTGAAACCTCAGAGGTCACAGAGACTTGATGTATAAATGTATGGTTAATCATTTAATACTGTATCATAAATATGGTTAATATTATAAATAAATACATACATACATAAATATATGTTGTGATCCCCCCCCCTAAAAACATCACAGCAATAAAATAATAATAAATATGTATTAAAAGATTTAACAGTGTATGCCACATTAAGTGGCATTGCATAATTACACACAAAAGGCACATGCCTCTATGTTTGGTGGCACATCTATATTAGACGCTATATATGACAACAAACATTTAGCATCACAGTTTCATCAAGTTACATTTACCACAGACCTTGTTTTACTCACAAAATAAAAAAATCCATTATAAATAACCATAGGGGAATCTTGAGAGAACTAGCAGTGATTTAGTCTTCCAGATCACAACTAAGCCACACTATAGGCCTATGTTTTGTCATATGAAGGCCTATATTGTAAATATATGGTTTAAAAAAAAAAATCCAAATAGCAAAGCTCAACTGAACTGTCAATGCATATGTAAATAGCAGAAGATATGTTAAGTTATGCGTTTTGGAGACACTAAGATGTTTGTGCAAATCAAATGAACACAGTATTTTGTATTGGGTTACAGTGTTAAGGTAGTCTAAGTCATTCTAAAACAGTGGGACATGAGACAGATTTAAACTTTGCAGTCTGGAGAAGCCTGGTGGTTGTTGTATAAATTAGCTCCAATTAGAAGGCCTAAAGCATATGTTTAAAAAGCAATATACAGTATAATCAATTAAATATCGCCGTTCTACAAGTGCGTATATTTAGTATGTACACGCTCCGGCAGACAGCGGCATGTATCAGTCACTATTGAAGATGTCACATTCCGCAGTTTTAAGTAGTACATGGCATGCCATATCTTATTGTGGCATATACCACAATCCACTGGAATATGCCTCATGTAGCCTCGCGCGTAACATTCCATGCCAATTAATATTAACACGCTGCTGGTCAAGCGGGTGATTTCTACATTATCTTCAGACATCAGTTTACATATTTACAGTTTTATAATTTAAAAACAATCTAAACGAGAACATTCATCGTACCTTCATAAAAGTCCTCCCCGAGCAAAACTCTCCAGCGACTGAAAGTCTGCACTTTAACTTTCGGTTTCGGTTTCGTGGTAGGTCTACATCTGAATAATGAACAGCTGATCCAAGTAAATCCACTTCCGTTTTCAAACTGAGAATTACCTTCCAGGGTAAGATAGAAACCACACCCTATATCTGAAGTGATCACGGAGCAGGTTATAGTGTTACAATCTGTTCAGTTCCTAAAATATTTGGTTCCACTGGGGGGCGCCTCATGAATATTAATTATATTTCCGAAATTGTGGGCGTGTCCTTGAGACAACGCGCAAACGAACTTTCCTAAAATATGGCAACTTTTTAAATGGATTATTTTGAAAAATAAATACTATTTCAATGTTAAGCATAAACTACAACAGTTCACGTGTTCAAAATAATGCATGTGTAATATCCTCCCAAGAACCATAAAATGCCCCCCCCCATCTCTCCCTTGAGTGAATTATATGCAGACTGAAAGATCTCAGAATTATTTCACACGTTGTCAATCAACCTTGCACCAAAAATAATAGAATTCTGTAGAATAATAGAATAGAATTCGGAGAATTGGTGCAGCCCTCGGTGACCTGCACCTTCAAGCATAGGATGCTGATTGTCAACAAAGCAGCCAGTTGAGGATACTGAATTAAACAGTGTATGTTACTTGTTAGAAAAGTGATACAATAAATGTGCTGTGAAATGTTAAATGATAACAAAGTTTAATAAAGACAGATACTCATTTCAACAACATTACACAATGAAATAGCCTTTTTAACTCTTGAAATACATACAAGGAATCACTCAATGTGTCCAGTATTACTGAGGTGCATGCTCAAACCAGCCTGAAGGTGGTGCTCGAAGGCTACATGGCACATCATTTATACCTGCATTAACAAAGAAGTGATACTGTATAGAGAACAGAAATGATGGCAGGCCTGGATCTATATTTTTATACAACACTGATCACTGCAACACTGACTTGCTGGGATGGGTCCAGATAAGCCAATATGTGTATAATAATATGTAAACAGTACCATCGTTTATATTTTAAATCAAACTCTTGTAAAGTAAAAATAAGTAAATGTGATGAACATTGCCCCTAAGATGGACATTTTATTATTGTTCAAATGGGTTAAGCAGTCAAGGTGTGGATTTGACATTCTCACCTACAACCAATACTCCCATTAACAGCAACAGCTGTGTAGCTCTTCCCCCAGTTAAAAGTGGGGTTTTATAACAGTCTGGACTACTGTGACGTGGACATCATGCACTAGATGGAAGCATTGGAGAGAATGATGACTGGCAGGTAAACAGCTGTTTGGATGGGTGGAAAGAGTCCACAGTCCTCAGATCATCCAAATGCAGGACTGAGTAAACAGACCCAGTAAATGCACACAGAACACACATTTAAAAGCCTTCAAAAGATTGGTTTGTTATACCCCCCGCCACACAACACAACACACACACACACACACACATACACACACACACACACACACACACACACACACACACACACACACACACAACATCATTCACTTTGTTGATAAAACACAAGCAAAGTATGCAAATCCTAACAATATAGAATGTATATGAAATGCACTATACAGTATGAAACTATCTCATTGAATGTTTGATGTGTTTTAGCATTGCAATAGGGTAGCTATTGTACATAAAAAAACAGTAAACAAAGGCATTTTGAAGATTATACACAGTACATGCCAGATGAACAGACAAATATGTGACATACTTTTTTTTACAACTACCGTTGATGACAATGGAGTGCTCATGTGGCTGTCTCTGATGTAAGTTTGTTTGTGCTCTCCTGGTTAAACATTGACTTCAGAAATTATGTTTTAAATGATTTGTGTTATTCTGAGAGCTAATTCTTTATAGACTAATTCAGAAAACTGTAAGAAGACATATGTCATATTCTGCAAAGAGATCACGTGATATATGACATGTCTCAACCAATCCGAATCAACAATTCAACAATGCTGTTGTATTCAATAAATAATTGACTGTAGACCTTGAATTATTACAAATTACACACTCTCAGCGTTTACCACCCTGTGTGCACATTCATTTTCAATAATACAACATCTGCAATTATTTGTTACATATACACATATGTGCTCACAATATAGAACTTCCCATCTTCCAGTCACTCTGATGGTTCACCATTAAGCGCATCAACAATAACCCCAAGTTCAGCCAAAAATCTTGGGTAATCTTTGATGACCATCTGACCTCAAAACCTCATTGCATAGCTTGTTCATGAGAGTTTGATTGCACAACATCAGTAAGAGCACTTCCTAACTGAGCAGGCTGCACAGCACCTCATTCCTTCTCAATTCTAGATCGAACTATTGCAGTGCTCTCATGGCTGGACTTCCAGCGTGTGCAGTCAAACCTCAACAAATGATGCGTAATGCAGCAGAATGGTCAGACAGTCCAATCACACCAAAAGAGCCCGTGTTACACCTCTCCTTATCTCTATACAATGGCTGCAGCTGCTGCTGGCATCACTGATGTCTGTGTAGAGAACAACCGCATTGCTCAATTCCCTTTTATGTGTCTACATCCTTCCAGATAAGTGAGCGACACCTTATGGTATTATCATAAGGCAAAAAATTACTTTCCATAACCTTCTCATTCACTGATCCTTGCTGTGGACCGTCTTCCAAACCCGATCCGGACAGCCAAATCCCTGACAATATGCAAGAAACAGCTTAAAACTCATCTCTTCTGTGAGCACCTGAATGTATTTTGTTGACTCTTATTAAAATGTGTCCCAAAACATACTGTGTTGAAATGTCCCCGATGGTCTAATATATTTCCCATAGATTTATGAAGTAGGGATCTGTGCACAGTATTAATGCTAATATCGTCACAGCCCATTGCAGTTTATAGGAGGACTACAACAGAACTACAAACATAGTGGATGGTGTGAGACCGACAAGATGCGCTGAAGGGGTTTGTATCTAACCAGATTTTATCTGGAACAACATTGTGAACTTTTATAAAGATACTAATAGCACAGTAGCAGAAAATATATGTTTGGCATTTAACAAGCTGCAAAATGTGAACAGATCGACATTATATCAACATGATAGGAAGAATTGTTGAGTAGCACAAATTAAATTAATTTAAATGTTGAGTGTGGATGATGTTAACTGTGAAAAATATATTAACTGTGTTGTACAAAAAGGACAGATCATGGAAGCCCATTTAGCAGACGCTTTTGTAACTTTAACAGTCCAATTGTTAGTTGTTTTGAGAACAACGTATTAGTCTTATTACTGTATACTCAAGCATGACAAGACTTCATCAGCGAAGGAGAATAGTGGGCAAAACCTGAAAATGAAGTGACCATAAAACAGTAAAAATAATGTGTCCAAACAGAGAATTACTGCAGGAAAAGTGAGAAAAAAAACGAATTATTCACCTTGAAGAACTTCAATGAAAGAGCTGCAATGGCTTATAATCACAGACACCGTGCTAACATGTGAAAAAGATGGTGTGTTGACCATAATAAGTGGACAGTTGGAGCAGCAAAATTAGTTATCAAACCACCGTGGGCAGTTTTGCCGAGAAGAGTGAGAAGCAGATTTCCTTCTTCAACATTTCCCTCTCTCTTTCTCTCGCTCTCAAATATTCCAGAAGGGACTTTGAATGGCATTCAGGTCTAAAACAACACTAGACACCAGCTTTTCATGTATGGACAAAATAAAAAAATACTGACACATTTTCAAAAGTGCAAGTGCACAAGCATCATATATTGCCAGAACATATCAGGTAATTGGCTGGGTGTGGTCCACTGATTCTGACAGCACACGCAGCAGGAGATACTGACATTTAACTATCAAAAATACTGTGAATACATTGGCGTGCCCTTACGTTTAATTAAGATTAGCGCTGATTGTCGACAGGGGGTCTGGGAAAATGTCAGCACCCAATTGCCTCGGAGGGGGTCTTAGCAGCTGGAAAAAGGGCTACAATGGCTGCTTCTGCAAGATAAATGATTCAAGAACTGCACTGCACTTTGATGAACCATGGGCAGGTAAAGTCAGCTAACAACATCACCACAAAGCTTTTCTTGTCGTGTGACACCGTTCTTGTCATGTTTTGTTGTGCTATCTTCTTGAAGTGGTTTCAATGTTCTTAGATTTCCTTTTCTGTCATGTACACACAGTAGACGCTTTTATTAGGTAATTTATACAAATATCTAGTCAGCCAAACATTATAATTGAAGAACAAATGGGATCTAAGTAACTTTGATAGTGTATAGTGAAAAATGATGACAGGAAGTCTGTGCAGAAGGACTTTAAATTCCAGGGACCTTGTATTAAAGGGTTCAGTATGCTATTCAAGTTCAAGCTCTCGTCCATTGGTATGGAGAGGGTTTGGACGCAGCCATGTTTATCCTCAGAGAGCATTCCAGTGCCAGAAGAGTCAGGCAGATGCTAAACTTTCCAATCCACCCATGTACCAGCGGCAGAATGTCTATACACATGAAACATTTAGCTCTTTAGAAAGTCCTTGATACACTGGTCCCTCGCCATTAGGGAACAAATAAATCCAGTCACATACCGAATATAGTTACTTTCACCCTTCTGCATCACACCTACATTGCTTTCCATACATCTCTATTCAAACCCCATCCTTAAAAATGAATGATATCATTAAAGCGTTATTGAAATCATCCGATACTCACCATCCTACTCTGTCTCCTTCCTCCTCAGAGTCCAGCGAGGCAACATGATGCATTAAGCCAGGAAATTAAAACGTTTTAAATGTACTGATCAGGGCAAATTGTACTTATTTTGTCTTTTGGGAAGAATTGTACGCATCTTTATTTAAAATTTTTAATGAATTGTGTCACCTTCTTGGGCATCTGTGAATATTTGCACTTTTATGTGTATGATAAGTGCTGGGGAAACATCTCAGTTATGCATATCTCGTTCACTGAAGGAGGGAACGGAGACGTCATGTCGGTGCTGAAAAATTGGGATCTCGCTCCAAGAGACAAATCTACTTTGAGTGTAAACTAAACGAGCCAATGCACATTGACATGCGATGATTGCATCCAGCTACCGCTGATCACAGCGCAAGCATAAAAAGGCAGCTGGAGCAACGCATACTCAGGTTTTCGCTGAGGAGCTGAGCCGGTGACCCGGTGACAAATTGGGATCCCTACCAAAGCATCATGGATAACAGCCCTCTCCAGTGTCCTTATGCGAGCCTCCAGTGCCCCCTCTTTGTTGTAAGGCCGGGGCTCGCAACAAGATGGCCAGTCACTGTTGTCGTAACACTACCCACTCAGTTAGATTGGATAACACTGGGAAAACGTGTCCGTTCTACTTGGAACAGGAACGTTGTGGAAACGTCCTGTTCTTCCCGAAGGAGGTTTCAAAAGCACTCATTTCAGAAGCATTCATTTAGGTGAATATGGAAGATTTAGAGGTGGTTGTAACCCTCTTGGGAAATGGCAGAGACGTCTGCTGGAAACACAGGCTCTGAGCCATACCATGGAATTTACATATATGCGAACCACTTAGGTCTCTACATATGGAACCCAGCCCTCTAGCGGTTCTCATGGATTCATCAAGTGAGGGCTTGGCGCCAGACGCTCCGCCACGTCTGGCTGCTGAGAGGATGAAGGAGCTTGACGGGGTCTACAGTATAGACTCTCTGGATCAGTTTTAGCAAGCTGACACTAAACCAGGGCCTCTCAGTGCCTCTACCCATTTGAGGTGAGAACACAAGAGGATTCCGGCTCAACACAAAGGCTATGGAATCTGTTAAATGTGTTGGGGGTCGCCCAGCCCGCAGCTCTACAAATATCTGTCAGCGAGGTGCCACGAGCCAGCGCCCAGGAGGATGAAACACTTCTAGTAGAGTGAGCTGGCAACCTGAGTGGGCAGGGCTCACCCTGAGCGTGATAAGCCAGGGTGACGGCATCCACTATCCAGTGGGCCATCCTCTGCTTGTAGAGGGCCTTGCCCTTCTGCCAGCCTCCATAACAGACAAAGAGCTGATCTGAGGTCTTAAAACTTTGTGTCCAATCCACGTACTGTCTAAAGGACAGGATAGAGCAAAGCTAGAGCTGGGTCTGCCTCCTCTGGGGGCAGTGCTTGCAGGCACGCCACCTGATCCCTGAAGGGAGTAGTGGGAACCTTAGGCACATAGCCGAACCGGGGCCTCAGGACTACCTGGGTATCAGCCGGTCCAAACTATCTAGGCACGATTCGTCATCCGAAAATGCGAGCAGGTCCCCTACCCTCTTGATGGAGGCCAATGCAATCAGAAGCAGAGTTTTCATTGAAAGAAACTTTAGCTCAACTGACTGCAAGGGCTCAAATGGGCCCTACTTTAGTGCTCTGAGCACTAGAGTCAGGTCCCAAGAGGGTGTAGAGGGAGGCTGAGGAGGATTCAACCATCTTGCCCCCTCTAAGGAACCTGATGACAAGGTCATGCTTCCCTACCGATTTCCCTTCGACGGTTAGCAGCAATCGCAGTGATATGTAGACTTTAATTACTTTTTATGTAGGGTGACCATACAGCTGACCATGCATGCCAATATATGCATGTTATTGGTCAAACTACTTTGGACGATTTAGGCCATATTAAAATCCTGGCCAGGACATGCCCCATATGAAAC
>CM049805.1:20488816-20576316 GCA_027422405.1 Ptychobarbus kaznakovi
ACCCCTGGCGTAAGGGGGATTCTAGGTCTTCAATCCTGCTCTGGGGCAACTGCCTGACATTTATTTCCCAACTGCTTTAGCATACCTGGCCGTGATTTTTCAAGTGATCCTAGAGAACTGGATTCGCTGGGGTCGGTATGTTTGATAGTTAAAATCTGCAGACAGTGGGTCCCCAGCGAGCATGGGAAAACTATGTTTAGGATAGGGATCAGGATAATATAGCCTAACTCAGAGGGAAGTTGCTTAAACTAATACGCAATGTTAAGACTACTTATCAGTCATTATTTAAGCAATTTTTCCTAAAAACACTAAATTTGGTTAACTTGATTAACTCTTTCACCACCATTGATATAATTTTCTGTCTTTCCATGTTTTCACTGGTATATGGTAGGAGGCGCTATTACACATATTCTGAAAGATTATTGATTGTCTGGAATAAGCAGCGAATAAGAAGCAAAAACAAGCAAGCAGAAACGTGTGTCAGCAGAAACATATGTAAAATAATGTGATCATCAAACATTAATCACTTTATAAATCAAAACTGCTTAAAGTTACCAAATGAAACGTCAATCCAGGAAGTGGTATGCGACCATGTAAGCGTTGGGGTGTTGATGGAAACAATGCAATCCATTCCATTTATATTTTGACCATTGATCTAAATCTGATCTTTGACAAAAAATCAATTTTCTCTGCTTTTTGTCATGTTTTTCTTCTTTTTTAAATGAAACAAGTGTTGATAAATACAAATTGCATACAGCTAGAATAAAACACTTTTTTAAAGCAGAGGCTCCGTTCTTTCTTTTGACATTTTACATATTACGATATTAATACCACAAAATATTTTTCTGTATCAGTATTCAGTACCGAGCTGTGCAGTGGTATTTAACCAGTAACAGCTAAGTGACTGTCATGTAAACTAGAAGTGACATGCTCATTCAAACTGTACCCCCTCAGATTTTTTATTTGATTCATCTAAAACCTTCTTAAGAACTGAACTAATAAAATGTATACCTTATGCCCATATCATAACAAACCCACAGCATCATATGTCATTGATTTCTTTCTTTAACAGGCTGTATACACATTCAAACTGGCCTTTGAACTTACTGGCTTGTTTACTGTGTACATGGTATCATTCAAATGTTGGGTCAGTATTACTTAAGTTTTTGAAAAGTTAATTAAAACAAAAAGTAATTGCAATATGATGTTATATATATATAAATTTCATATACGCTAGTATTCATCTATGTAACTTAACGTAACAGTACACATTTACATGATAGTAGCATTTAAAATATTACAATTCTAAAAAAGTGCTTTCCTAATTCCTATTACATACAACTCAACTAAACAAGGTGCCAGTGGTCTGGCTTTCTTTTGAGGCAGCCCAGCAGTCTGCAGCCAAATGCAAAATACTCTTTTTACACACCTCAGTATCTGCAGCTGACAGTTTGGACTCTTCAGTCCATCAGAGAGCAGCTTCACTCCCGGATCCTGCAGGTCATTGTTACTCAGGTCCAGCTCACTCAGGGCACAGTTAGAGGATTGTATATTTGATGACACAATTTCACAGGAATGACCAGTGAGATTACAGCTGGGCAATCTGAACAGAACAATGGGGGAGGGGGAACATTACACAGCCATTTCATTATACAAAGTTTGATTTGCCGTCTTTGATTGTACTAGGGATGTCACAACACAAAAGGTTCAGTAGTCAGTACCAATACCAGAGAAATTCATACTGTTAAATAATGTTTTAAAATGTTAACTGTTACATAATGTTTATATATTAAGGGGTGGTCAGGGAAGCAAATGGCCAAATGCAGACAGACATCATATAATCTGTGGTGGAACTAAAGTTAGGATGTGATATGCAGGTGTTTTGCAACTGGGATCTTGGATACCATTGCTGATTGTCATGATGGATAAAAGATTAAATTCAATGTTTCGTTTAAATTTGTCCACCACCCCTAACTCATTAAGCAAAGCATATGTCGAAGTTCACTTCATTTTAATTAAATTTGAAACACAACACAAAACATCAACCAGAGAGGAGTCGTGCACCTATTGAGTTGGTATTACACAAATCACTTCTGATTTTTTGCCCCACTGGTATCTGAAAACCTTGTATGCATGTAAAGAGTGAGACTGTAAGATCAGTTCCCTTTCAGTCGGTCACTCCGAGTCACGTCGGTGACCGATGAATTGGGATATCGCCAGAGAGACAATTCACTTCAAGTGTAACTAAACGAGCCAATGGACATTGGCATGCGGTATTTCACATCTGGCTGCCACACCCCGCAGTGTGGGTATAAGAGGCAGCAGGGGCACTGCATTAATTCATCCTTTCGCTTCGGAGCCGAGCGGTGGTGCATCACTACTGGTCTCTACTAGAACGAGAGTGCGGGCGTTACGTCGACAGCAGAGGTGGTCACGATCTTGTGGCTTCAACAAAGTTTGTGCAGACAGCCACACCAGGAGTCTGCGGTGGCCAGCTCAGGTTCGCCAGCGGGCAGTGCATCACTCTCTTGCCAGCGGGCAGCAGTGGGTTGCCCAAGAGCACCCCTCCTGCTCATTCGTGGAACCAGGTAAGGGCTGTAACACTCGAGTACCCGCTTCATGCCATCACACGCCGGGCTGTCACAAGCATGAGGAGGAATCAGGTGAGTGTTACACTTCACACCCCTAGATTTGTTACACTAGACCTGGTGCTCAGGCACCTCAGCCAGTTGGATATTCGGGTCTACTGGTAAAAGAGCAAACTCGAGCCAATGCAGAGGATCTCTTTTCTTGTCATAGAGTTGGATTCGGTCAACCAGACAGCATGCCTCACCAGGAGCGTGCTCAGTCGGTGCTGAACTGCCTCAAGACTTTATCAGGCAGGACGGCGGTCCCACTGAAACTCTTTCAAAGGCTTCTGGGGCATATATGGCTGCAGCTGCGGCAATAGTTCCGCTCGGTCTGCTCCATATGAGACCCCTTCAGCAATGGCTCCATGGCCAAATCCCGAGGTGAGCGTGGAAACGCAGTACTCACCGGGTTCAGATTACACTGGCCTGCCGCAAAACCTTCAGCCCGTGGACAGATCCCTCATTCCTTCAGGCAGGAGTGCCCCTGAAGCAGGTATCCAGGCATGCTGTGGTATTCACGGATGCCTCGCTGGGGAGCCATATACAATGGGCACACAGTGTGAGGGGTATGGATGGGTCCCCAACTGTGTTGGCATATCAATTGCCTTGAGTTGCTGGCAGTACACCTTGCCTTGAGCCGCCTCAGAGGGCACCTTCGGGGCATGGACGTTCTAGTCCATAAGGACAATACTGCGACAGTCGCGTATATCAACCGGCAAGGCGGTTTACGCTCCCGTCGCATGTCGCAACTCGCACGCTACCTCCTGCTCTGGAGTCAGAAGCATTCGAGGTCCCTTCGTGCTATCCACATCCCGGGAGTGTTCAATCAGGCAGCTGACAAGCTGTCTCAAGCAGCACATCCAGGGGAGTGGAAACTCCATCCCCAGGTGGTTCAGCTGATTTGGGGACGGTTTGGAGTTGCTCAGGTGGGCCTGTTTGCATCTCCAGAAACCACCCACTGCAAGTGGTTCTACTCCCTAACCGATGCAACGCTCGGCACGGATGCACTGGCACACAGCTGGCCCCGGGGCCTGCACAAATATGTGTTCCCTCAGAGAGAATACTAGCAAAGACACTGTGCAAGATCAGGGAGGACGAGGAGCAGGTCTTGTTAGTGGCTCCATATAGTTCCTGAAACTCATACTCCTCGCGAAAGCCCCTCCCTGGCTGATTCCTTTGAGGAAGGATCTGCTTTCTAAGAGATGGGGCACCCTCTGGCACCCATGTCCAGACTTGAAGGAAACTCTAGGAGGTAGCATTCACTATCGCTTGAGCACGAGCACCGTCCACAAGATGGGCCTATGCTCTGAAGTGGAACCTGCTCATCGAATGGTGTTCCTCTCGCCATGAGGACCCCCAGAGATGTTTGATCAGAGCCGTGCTTTCCTTTTTGCAACTAGGGTTGGAGCGTAGGCTTTCCCCCTCCACCCTTAAGGTTTATGTTGCTGCTATTTTAGCACACCATGACCCCGTAGATGGGAGGTTGGTGGGGAAGCACGATCTAGTCATCAGGTTTCTAAGGGGGGACAGGAGGTTAAATCCTCCAAGGCCTCCCTCCCTACCCTCCCTCCCTACAATCTTGGGGTTTGGCATTGGTGCTAAGAGCCCTACAAACTGCCCCCTTTGAGCCTTTGCAGTCAGTTGAGTTGAAGTTTCTCTCTATGAAAACCCTACTCCTGACTGCATTGGCCTCGATCAAGAGGGTGGGGGGCACTGAGGCCCGGCCCGGCTATGTGCCCAAGGTTCCTACCACTCCCTTCAGGGATCAGGTAGTGAACCTGCAAGCGCTACCCCTGGAGGAGGCAGACCCAGCCCTAGCTTTTCTCTGTCCTGTACGCGCACTGCGACAGTACGTGGATAGAACTCAGAGCTTCAGGACCTCAGAAGGATTCAGGACAGGAGAAGGGGAAGGCTGTCTCCAAGCAGAGGATGGCCCACTGGATAGTGGATGCCATGAAGTACATGGCTTATGAAGCACAGGGTGTGCCCTACCGCTACTCGCTCAGGCTGCATGCTCACTCCACTAGGAGTGTTGCATCGTCCTGGGCACTGGCTTGTGGTGCCTCACTAGCAGACATCTGTAGAGCTGTGTGTTGGGTGACTCCTAACACATTCGCTAGGTTCTATAGCCTGTGTGTAGAAACGGTTTCCTCCTGTGTTCTCACCTCAAACGGGTAGTGGCACTGAGAGGCCCGGTTCAGAGTCAGTTTGCGGCGTCCTTAATGCCTAAATTCTCCAGAGAGTTCCCTGACCGGGCAAACCTTGTCGAGTCCTCCAGCACTCCGTAGCGAGGCCTTTCAGCTAATGAATTCTTGAAATCTGGTGTGAGGCTAGTGCCCTTATGAGTGACCTTGTTGGGATATCAAGTGTGTATTCCAAGGTACATTTACATGGGCCGTGTTTCCCTGGCAGACCACGTTCTGCTGTCTCTAAATGATGCAGCTTGAGCCATCTCAGAGACTTCCATGTGCAATAGGGCCCTACGAGGTTACTTCACATGAGTAATGTCACTTAACCCCCTCTGGGAGGAGGTGACTCCGCAGTGTTATCCAAGTCCTGCTTTTTGGGTTGCTCGAGGAACTGCAGTAGTTGACCTTCTCTGTGTAGAGCCTGGTGCAATCGTCTGCCTTATAGGAAGGACCAGGAGGTCTACACAGGGCACTGGAGGGCGCAGCTCCTGTGGTGCTTTGGTAGGGATCCCAATTCGTCGGTCACTGGTTACCTATGTAACCCTGCCGGGTCACCGGCTTTGGCTCCTCAGTGAAAACATGAATTAATGCAGTGCACCTGCTGCCTCTTATACCCGTGCTGCGGGGTGTGGCAGCCAGATGCGAAATACCGCATGCCTATGTTCATTGGCTCATTAAGTTACAGTCGAAGTGGATTGGTCTCTCTGGCGAGATGACGTGATGTCTCTGTTCCCTCCTTCAGGGAACGAGGATTATATACATAACGGAGACGATATTTTATCATCCAATTAAACTCACTTTTAAGATAATACATTCGACCTTTACAGCATAGATTTTGCATACTCAAAGTCTAATGTAAAGCAGTTTAAGCCTTAAGTCACTTAAGTCAAACAAATCAAGCACCTGTGTAGCAAAATGAGCTAGTAGAACTCAAGTAGTGTGAATAACTAGAATAGTGCCAGTATTAATCAAATGCAGTAAACATCTACTAAGATTTCCTGATATATTTATCATGCAGGGACCTCTTTAAGTATTGTTACCAAAGTATAAAGCAGGGGTCAGCAACCTGTGGCACACAGAATGATAATCACTAGCATGCAAACAACAGGGAAAACTGCATTCTGACATACATTTTGATGTAATCATTCCTCATAGTCATGCAACTGGTTAGGGGCTATACATACTATGTGTGATAATTAACCTGTGCTAGTCTAATGCTTCAAAAATAAATTAATATTCTGCACTATTTGTATGAAAAATACAGATTTTTTATCTGAACATTTAAAACTGATTATGTACTGTATATAAAAAAAATACATAAAAAATTGCACTTCATGCAAAAAAGCATTATACCCCTGGTATAAAGTGTTAAACATTTGTTGTTGTTGTTGTTAGAAATTTTAGGCCTATAATCAATAACAAATCTAAATGTAAATTTAAAATGATTGAATACATGCCAGTGTTGAGATAACTGCTCTTATACAATAACCAATAAATGGCTAAATCTTTATAAATACCTCAGTATCTGCAGCTGACAGTTTGGATTCTTCAATCCATCAAATAGCAACTTCACTCCTGAATCCTGTAGGTCATTATTAGTCAGGTCCAGCTCACTCAGGGCAGTGTTTGAGAACTGAAGAGCTGATGATAAACTCTCACAATACTGAGCAGTGAATCTACAGTCAGCAAATCTAGGGGGAAGAGTATGCAAATATGCTTTCAGTGTTTTTTTTAATGTTTTTTATCCAAATTATTTCAAACAGGCATTAGAGGTATAATTCACCCCAAAAAAATTAAATGACAAGTGGCTACTTTTTTATTATTATTGTTTTATCTTTATCTTGGTTACATTTACGTGACAGTTCAGTTTTTAATTGTTTAATCAAATGTATTATTTGTATGCATTTTTAAGCCTTGCCAAACATTTGACAATGTTTTTGTTCAATTAAAAGTTTGTTAAAGGGGTCATATGACGTTGCTAAAAATTATATTATTTGGTGTATTAAGTGTAATGCAATGCGTTTATGCGGTTTAAGGTTAAAAACACACATTATTTTCCACATACTGTACATTATTGTTGCTAAATGTTTCACCTCCTTACCATATTGTGAAGCCTTGTCCCGGCGTGACGACACAAAAACAATAAAACCCATTATAAACGAGGCATTTGTTGCATCCACTGGGGACATAATTACTGACGCGTAAACATGACCATGTCTGCATTTGTGATCGGAGAAACGACAAACAACAAGAACTACTCTACACTGCTCATAACTCGAGTTTGAATTGTCAATGGCAAATTCTTTAAATATGAAAACATAGTTACAGGCTGTGAGTGAGAAGCGCCAGACTGTCTATGCAAAGTTGGAATTTCCCCACTTTATAGAAACAGCCTTTACGCACAGCTGGCAGGCTACTCCTAGGTTCAGGAAATAGTCTCTGTAAAATGCACTGCACACATCTGAGTATTTGGGTTGAACTGTTCTGGAACAACTTAACCACTTATTTCTAATTGTGTCCTCTTTTGGAAGCCCAAACAAAGTAATTTTGCTTTCAAAACGAAACACAGCGTCTCCAGGACAGGGCGGCAGCAACAATATTACAGCGAGAATAATAGTTCCGCCTTCTTTCTTTGTGTATACATTTAGTCTGTGTTTTTCAAATCTTCCCACACAGTGACGTAGGCATGTGGGGGCATGTTTAAATGAGGCGTGGACGAGTCTTAACTTTTTTAAAGAATATCTCTTTGGTTTTGAGACTTTAGTCTTTGCAACTTCAGGGATCGCATCTATGCAAAAACAGCTTGTAACAATCGAAAGAGAAAAGAAAACTTGAAATCGCATCATAAGGGGAAGTCATGGCCTAATGGTTAGAGAGTCAGACTCTTAATCGAAAGGTTGCGAGTTCGAATCGCGGGCTGGCAGGAATTGTAGGTGGAGGGAGGGAATGTACAGCTCTGTCTCCATCCTCAATACCACGGCGAGGTGCCCTTGAGCAAGGCACCAAACCCCCAACTACTCCCTGGGCGCCGCAGCATAAATGGGTGCCCATTGCTCCGGGTGTGAGTTCACAGTGTGTTTTCACTGCTGTGTGTGTGCAACTTGGATAGGGGTAAATGCAAAGTGAAGTGAATCAGTAGAATTAAAGCATCAGTGCATTTTGTCTTAATGGGATAGCAGCCTAATATAACCTGTTGCTGCGTCATTAGCTTTAATAAAACAACAAAAGACATAATTTTTTACTTTACAAAATCTCCCATTGTAATACTATGGTGTACTCACAGAGCTTTTGTGCAGTTGCACGTAGCTGGTATCAGTCTTCTTCTACCCTCATCTGATGTGTTGTATCTCTTCAGATCAAACTCATCCAGCGCCTCCTCTGATATCTGAAGCATGTAGGCGATTGTTGAGCATTGAGCGGGAGAAAGCTTCTTCTCTGAGTGTTTGTCTGATTTCACAAACTCTTGAATTTCTCGAGACAGAGTCTGATCTTTCACTTCCAGCAGGCAGAGGAACAGATTGATGGATCTTTCAGTGGAGAGTCCATGTCCATCTTTGATCTTCTCTTTAATGTACTGTGTGGTTCTCCTGATGCTCTCTGAGCTGTTCTCTGTGTGTGTCAGTAGATCCTGTAAGAGTCTCTGATTGGACTCCAGTGATATGCCCAGCAGGAACCGCAGGAACAGATCCAGATGTCCATTCTCACTCTCAATGGCTTTATCTATTGCTCCTTTATGAAGATAATGCATTGGATCAAAAACCTTAAGGATCTCCATTGTACAGCTTAAGTAACAGTAAAACACATGATAAGCAGCAAGAAACTCCTGAATGCTCAGATGAATGAAGCTGTACACTTTCCTCTGATGAATCACAGATTCCTCCTTGAAGATCTCAGTGCAAATCCCAGAATACACTGAGGCGTCAGTGACGTCTATACCGCTCTCACTAAGGTCCTCCTCATAGAACATCACATTGCCCTTCATCAACTGCTTGAAAGCCACTTCAGCAAGTTTCACAATCACTTCTCTGTTGGACTGCATGAGTTTTCTGGATCTCTCTCTTCATACTTCTGTTTCCTCATGTTGATCTGAATGAGCAGAAAGTGGATGTACATTTCAGTCAGAGTTTGGGGGATATCTGCACTCAGATCTTCCTTCAGGAGCCTTTGAAGCACAGTGGATGAGATCCAGCAGAAGACGGGGATGTGGCACATGATGTGGAGGCTTCTTGCTCTTCTAATATGTGAGATGATCCTGTTGGCTTGATACTCATCACTGATTCTCTTCCTGAAATATTCTTCCTTCTGGAACTCATTGAATCCCTGAATTTCTGTCAGACGGTTGATGTATTTGGAGGGGATCTGATTGGATGCTGCTGGTCTGGAAGTGATCCAGATGAGAGAAGAGGGAAGCAGCTCTCCTTTCATGAGGTTTGATATCAACACACCTACTGATGAAGTCTCTGTCACGTCACAAACTTTCTGAGCATCTGAAAACATCAGTGTGATTCTGCTTTCATCCAGACCATCAAAGATGAACACAATTTTACATTCCTCATATATCTTTGAGTCCAGATATTTAAGCTCAGGATGAAAGTCCAACAGAAGTCTCTGAAGACTATACTGATTATCTTGAATCAAGTTCAGCTCTCGAAATGGAAGCAGAAACATGAAATCTATATCCTGATTGGCTTTTCCCTCGGCCCAGTCCAGAATGAACTTCTGCACAGAGATTGTTTTTCCGATTCCAGCGATGCCTTTAGTAAGAACAACCCTGAGTTTGTCTTTCTCCTCACATTCTGGTTCAGGTGAGGCTTTAAAGATGTCATTGCAGTAGATGGAAGAGTCTTGTGTGAGTTGTGTTCTGGCTGTTTTCTCCATCTGTAAAACCTCATGTTCTTCATTCACCCCATCACTCTCTCCTTCTATGATGTAAAGCTGTGTGTAGATCCTGTTGAGGAGGGTTTCATTCTCTTGGAGTTTGATTCCCTCAAATAAGTTCTCGTATTTGTTCTTCATTCTGGTTTTGTGCTCGTCTTTGACTCCAGATTTGAACTGCACATGGATCTGATAATCCCTCTCACAACTCCTGAGTCAAACAGTAGAACAAAAAAGTTTTGAATCAAAAGAAAGGAAAGTAGAATACTTATTTGCACAAGGTAAGTAATATCATCCAGTGATACAATTTCCAAAATATAAAAGTAGGAATATAAAATTAATCAAATTAAAAATTAAATATGGACTATAGTTGATGATTAGCCTTAAAGTGAGATGCGTGTGATGATTTGGAAAGAGAAACTAATTATTCGATGTGGAGTCTGATTTCTCTGGTGACAGATTGCAAGACAGAACACAAAGTGACATAGGCCTATGGCTTAATTAAAATGTATGGCCTCATGTAGGCCTACTCTCATTCAGCAAAATTCCAAGTGTTTTCATATTTGCAAAATTGAGATGCTTGATTGTTATTCTTTTGTAAACAAAGTTTTGTAGTTAACTTGTGTGTTAATATCTACATAAAAGAGCAACCTTAAAATGTGCATTTATATGCATGTATTTATTTTATTTTATTGTATTATTTATTTACTTTATATATATATATACGTGATGAACCTGATGAGTTAATAATGCGTTAACGCATATTCCTTTTAATGGCACTAATTTTATTAACGCGCGATTAACGCAGCGTTTATTTTCTGTTTGACCCGTGTCCCAACCCATAGTTGGAGAAATGGAGATGCACAGTGTTGCCAACTTAGCAACAGTGCAGACCCCTTTAGCGACTTTTTTCCCTTCAAAAAAATGTCCAAACCTTATTTAGTCTCAGAGAATCGCCGGTACTGCCGCGCGAGGTCTTGCTTTCCCAGCACGCGCACACACCTCTCTCTGTCTGTCTGCTCAGTTTCTGTTCAGCGTGCGCACACACATCTCTCTCACCCTGCGCACCCACACACGCGCACACACATCTCTCTCTCTCTCCGTCTGTCTCCATCTCAGCGGCGCACACACATCTCTCTCAGCACGCGACACACATCTCTCTCTCAGCACGCGCAAACACATCTCTCTCTCGCCGTCTCTCTCAGCGCGCGCACACACATCTCTCTCTCTCTCTCTCTCCTCTCGCACGCGCAAACACTCTCTCTCTCCTCTCTCTCGCTCTCTCTCTCTCTCTCCGTCTGTTTATGTTCAGCGCGCACACACATCTCTCTCTCCAGTTTCAGTGTTCAGCACGCGCACACACACTCTCTCGCTCTCTCTCTCTCTCTCCCTCTGCATCTGTTCATCTCAGCGCACGCACACATCTCTCTCTCTCTCTCTCGCGTCTATCTCTCAGCGCGCACTCAGCACACACACACACATCTCTCTCTCTCTCTCTCTCTCTCTCGCGTCTGCTCAGTTTTGGTTCAGCGCGCACACACACATCTCTCTCTCTCTATCTCTCTGAATTGCTCAGTTTCTGTTCAGCACGCGCACACACATCTCTCTCTCTCTCTCTCTCTCTCTCTCTCTCTCTGCGTCTGCTCGTTTTCTGTTCAGCAAATGCTCTCTCTCTGCACACACACACATCTCTCTCTCTCTATCTCTCTCTCTCTCTCTCTCTGTATCTTCTCAGTTTCTGTTCAGCACGCGCACACACACACATCTCTCTCTCTCTGTCTCTCTGCATCTGCTTAGTTTCTGTTCAGCATGCGCACACACACATCTCTCTCGCTCTCTGCATCTGCTCTTTCTGTTCAGCACTGACACACACACATCTCTCTCTATCTGTCTCTCTGTGTCTGCTTAGTTTCTGTTCAGCACGCTCTCTCTCTGCACACACACACACATCTCTCTCTCATCTCTCTCTCTCTCTCTCTCTGCATCTGCTCAGTTTCTGTTCAGCATGCGCACACACACATCTCTCTCTCTCTCTCTCTCCGCGTCTGCTCGGTTTATGTTCAGCACGCGCACGCGCACACACACACACATCTCTCTCTCTCTCGCTCTCTGCATCTGCTCAGTTTCTGTTCAGAACGCGTGCACACACACACATCTCTCTCTCTCTCTCTCTCTCTCTCTGCGTGTCTGCTCAGTTTCTTTTCAGCACGCGCACACACACATCTCTCTTTCTCTCTCTGCGTCTGCTCGGTTTCTGTTCAGCACAAACACACACACACATCTCTCTCTCGCTCTCTGCATCTGCTCAGTTTCTGTTCAGCATGCGCACACACACACATCTCTCTCTCTCTCTCTCGCTCTCTGCATCTGCTCAGCTGTTCAAGAGAAGAGCAGAGCTTAATTCAGTTAAACACAGATATTGTTGCTTGCTTCTCTAATTTTACTGCAAGTATAGCCAAAATCACATCACAGCTCTTGTCTTATCTTATAGGTGTTTTATTTAATCCGACAATGGCTCAATTATAAGAATTTGTGCAGATTAACATCTTGAAAAGGAGAGCTATGCAGTCTTAGAGTTATGTAGTCTTAATGGGTCGCGTTTCAGTCACTTTTTCATATTCATTCCGTTGTCTGACAACAGAAACAGTAAAATATATCAATGAAACCTGTTTTATTGATAATTTAGCTGCATCAATATAGTATGTGGTCACAGAGAGGCAAAGACATGTAATAATAAACGATATAGGCTATGTTCATTTTGCACGTTCAGAAGAAGTGAGCTGCCCTGTCCTGCAAACATGTAAACAGGTTTGTGTCAGTAAATTGCTCAGTGCAAAGAAAGAGAAGTAATGGGAACCTGGTGTATCTTTTTTCATGTGTCTAATAGACATGAACAAGTTCTTTGAAAAACATCTATTACCTTTGAAACATGTCTAGTCTTCATGCTATTGACTATGGTTTTAATAATAATAAACATACATTTGCATAAAGCATCCATATTTGTCCATGCGCATGTTGATTAGAGTATTAAAAACTTGAAAAGTATTAATTTAAGGTACATTTAGAACAAATACAAATGTTTGATTAATTGCGATTAATCACGAGTTAAATCATGACAATCGTGTGATTAATCGCGATTAAATATTTTAACCTATTGACAGCACTAATTTATATATAATATAAAATATATGAATATAAATATAAATTTAAATACATGTAAATATTTTTCAAAAATATATACTGTATGTGTGTGTCTTTTTATATACATAATAATTATATACACAGTACACACACATGTATTATACAAACAAAAACATTTATTTCGGATGCAATTAATCGCGATTAATCGTTGCCCAACACTAATATATATAATAAATATAATAGATGCAAAAGCCTCTAAGTGACGTCTGAAATTTTCTTCTAAAATGAGCATTTTTATCAAGCTCCTAAATTTATTTTCAGTTATTTCACATTAATTGCACAGAAAAGGACCTACACATTGCTATTAGAGTAAAATTACTGAAGCTAAATACATATATATATATATATATATATATATATATATATACATATATACAGTGGGTACGGAAAGTATTCAGACCCCCTTAAATTGTTCACTCTTTGTTATATTGCAGCCATTTGCTAAAATAATTTAAGTTCTTTTTTTTTCCTCATTAATGTACACACAGCACCCCATATTGACAGAAAAACACAGAATTGTTGACATTTTTGCAGATTTATTAAAAAAGAAAACCTGAAATATCACATGGTCCTAAGTATTCAGACCCTTCGCTCAGTATTTAGTAGAAGCACCCTTTTGATTTAATACAGCCATGAGTCTTTTTGGGAAAGATGCAACAAGTTTTTCACACCTGGATTTGGGGATCCTCTGCCATTCCTCCTTGCAGATCCTCTTCATTTCTGTCAGGTTGGATGGTAAACGTTGGTGGACAGCTATTTGTAGGTCTCTCCAGAGATGCTCAATTGCGTTTAAGTCAGGGCTCTGGCTGGGCCATTCAAGAACAGTCATGGAGTTGTTGTGAAGCCACTCCTTTATTATTTTAGCTGTGTGCTTATTTTCTTGTTGGAGCTGTGTGCTTAGGTAAACCTTCGGCCCATTGTCTTGTTGGAAGGTAAACCTTCGGCCCAGTCTGATCTGGGGAGCACTCTGGAGAAGGTTTTCCCTGTACTTGGCCGCATTCATCTTTCCCTCAATTGTCGTCCTGTCCCTGCACTTGGCCGCAAAAAAACATCTTTCCCTCAATTGCAACCAGTCGTCCTGTCCCTGCATGCTGCCACACCCCCACAGCTTCACTGTTGGGACTGCCACCACCATGGTGGAGCAGTGCCTGGTTTTCTCCATACCGCTATGAATTAAGGCCTGGTTTTCTCCACACATACCGGTCTCAGACCAGAGAATTATTTGTCCAAAAAGTTCTATCTTGGTCTCAGTCCTTCAGGTGTTTTTTAGCAGAGAATCTTATTTGCGGGCTTTCATGTGTCTTGCACCTTCAGGTGTTTTTTAGAGGCTTCCGTCGGGCCATGCGGGCTTTCATAAAGCTGGTGGAGGGCTTTAGGAGAGGCTGACTCTGGTTGACTTTCTACAACTTTCTCCCATCTCCCGTGATCTCTGGAGCTCAGCCACAGTATCTTTGGGTTTTTCTTTACCACTCTCCCATCTTCTCCCCCGAATGCTCTCTGGAGTTTGGCCGGAGACAGCTCTAGGAAGGGTTCTTGGGGTTCACCCAACCAAGGCTCTTCCATTTAAGATTAGCTCAGTTTGGCCGGACTGTGCTCTTAGGAAGGGTTCTGGTCATCCCAAACTTCTTCCATTTAAGTTCAGCAGAATGAACTGTGCTCTTAGGAACCCTTGCCACAGTCTCTGAGAATTTTTTTTGTAACCTTGGCCAGATCTGTGCCTTGCCAGTTCCTTTGACCTCATGATTCTCATTTGCTCTTCAGGCAGTTCCTTTGACTAGCTGTATCTTATTTGCTCTGAATGTGTGGCCTGTCCAGCTGTAAATCAAACACAGGGTGTGTGGCTTTCCTATCAAATGAAGGTGTAAACCATCAGTATAATCAAACACAGCTGATCAAATGAAGGTGAAGAACAGCACCTGTTAAATATATGAGTGTCACAGCAAAGGGTCAATACTTAGAAATATATGATACAGCAAAGGGTTTACTTAGTTTTTCTTTTTTACCATAAATCTGCATTAACAATTCTGTTTTTCTTTTTTAATAAATCTGCAAAAATGCTCAACAATTGTCAATTGGGGTGCTGTGTGTAATGAGGAAAAAAAATGAACATTAATGAGGAAAAAAATGAACTTAAATTATTTTAGGGCAATATAACAAAGTGAAAAATTTAAGGGGGTCAATACTTTCCGACCCACATATATATATATATATATATATATATAATAATGATGAAAAATTTAAGGGGGTCTGAATGGATACTACAGAGAAATGTATATCTATATATATAATATATATATAATGAATGCTGCCTAATCTATACAGAGAAATACACTAATCACACATCTAACACAAAAGAACTGACACATAACGGAACAGAACAGGTGGTATATTATTAACACAGAGTTACTGAAAACTGATACAAGATAAGTGAATGAGGCACAAGTGATATTAATCATTAACTAAGGAGACTCACAATGAAAGAAGGAAAGTTTAAAAACACAGACACAAGCCACAAACTAAACATAATCCTGACAATAGGATTCATCCAATCTCTTTGCATCAAGAGATATTTAGTATTAGTGTTTTGTCTTACCTGGGGTCAGAGGTCACTACTCCACCCCTGAATGCAAGTGGAAATTCCATTGATTGGTTACTTTTCACAGACACACAGCTGGGTTCTGAA
Source organism: Ptychobarbus kaznakovi (assembly GCA_027422405.1). Taxonomy (NCBI): domain Eukaryota; kingdom Metazoa; phylum Chordata; class Actinopteri; order Cypriniformes; family Cyprinidae; genus Ptychobarbus; species Ptychobarbus kaznakovi. Next base: position 20,504,395 of record CM049805.1, read on the forward strand.
TATAATGTAGTGTCTCTCTGCTCCATCTCCTCACAAAGAAGAGTTTTATATCCGCAGTTTTCAACCAGGGGTCTGGGGCCCACTTGGGGGTCTAAAAAAACTTCCAAGGGGGCCACAGGATTAATTATTATTATTATTAGATTATTAACATATTAAAACATGCAATCAAGATGTAAACTAAAACAATATTCCCCAGAAAACTGAAGTGTTCTGAAACAACAGATTTAATAGGGGAATTAAATTATGTTATTTATTTACTCACCCTAAATTTTTGTTAATATAAAAAAGCAGCCTTGTCATAATCACAGTAGTGAAATATTGTACCTTATATTGTGGAGCCTTTGAATATTGTGTTGGACAACATTGATCATTCGAGTCCAAAAGAACTGCTGAGAACCACTGCTTTAGATGTAGTGTTGTTCTTCTCTCCCTCTATAGAATTACACAGACATTACACTTAAAAATCACACTGGACACTTTTCATTCAGCACTTTCAATACTTACAGTAATGGACGTTGTTTGATCAAATTAAAGAATAGCATTTTGCCCAAGTTTAGCTTATCTAGAGGAGTCAGCCCTATGTTTTCTTCTCTGTACAGTTACTGTCAACATGTATAAGTGAAAGCCATATTCAGGGCATCTGTATATCGAATCGGCAAATTAATATTAGCACTCCACGTTCTGTCTCTTTGTGTGATGTGCAGTCTCGAGTTCGCTCACCGCACGCTCTTCTGTCCACTTTTAAGATATGCTTTCTAAAGTCCTCTAGCAATTGATAACATAAAATTAGTTTCTGAAGCTTCAGGAATCTAAACATAAGTAAATGTGATGTATATTAAAGACTGTACAGACAGTATAAGTGAAAGCCATATTCAGGGCATCTGTATATCGAATCGGCAAATTAATTAGTCAATTGGTGGATGACACCACCTTACATTTAAGATACGCTTTCTAAAGTCCTAGCAAGTTACTTAAATCTAACATAAGTAAATGTGATGTATATTAAAGACAGTACAGCACTCTCTATTTATAATATTCCAGTTAAATCTAAAGTTACAAATCTAGGCATCATGATCACTGAAAAAATAACAATAGGTGTATTATGACTCTATTAAACTTCATTGAACTTTGACTCTATTAAAGTAAAGGTGCAAAAAAGATTCAATTTATGGTTCATAAGTCCTCAGTGTATTGTCATGAGGCACAGGTTTGATCTTGCCTGTAGGTTTTACTCCCAAACCCAGCAGCCACAGATGGGATGTATGAATTGCCAAACATATTTACTGTTTTACTGAAGAAAAAAGCCACCTACCTGTTGGATTCAATTTAATTTTTTACTTATATTGTATCCAGATAAACTAAAGCATAGTTGAAAATGTTTAGGCCCTGACACAAGCTGCTCTTTTTGTAGTTCCCCAGAGAAACGGCTCTTCATATTTTCTGGCACTGTCCTCAAGCACAGTTATTTTGGATTTAATTTTCTAACATACTAACTGCATTTGGGGTTTTCTCTGTTTTTGAAGGATGTGTTTTTTGGTTAAAGTCTTTTAATACCAAATCTCACATTCATCACAACAAATTCACTGATCAAAAATCCCTTATTCATCGTTTTTAGGAAATAAATCCAAGCTAATTCATCTTCTAAGAATTGCAAAGCTCTTAAGACAATAAACCTGTGACACGTTCAAGTTGTTGTTTTTGCATCACTTTCATTATCAGTTCGTTTAAATATGTACTTCTATATTTGTGCTGTACTTATATTTTATGCCTTGGCAATTAAAAAAAGAAAAGAAGAGAAAAAGAAGCTTGCTTGAGATGTGCTTTGGCTCGGGACTAGGCGGCGGCAGTGAGGGGACGGAGAGAAACAGATGCAGTCCAGACAGACCGTTCTCACTTCTCGTAGTGGATTAGTCAACGGGATGTTTCATGATTCATGCTCTTGTGCTTTGTTTCATAATAAACTGGATGTTGTTTTATATCATGTGAAAATAAATATGATGAACAAAACACCCAAAGTAGGAAAATATTTTAAGTGATGTGACATACGGCCAAGTATGGTGACTCATACTCGGAATTTGTGCTCTACTACATTTAACACCACACAGCATGCACACAACACACACACACACACACAGCAGTGCACACACACACACACACACCACACACACACACAGGAGCATTGGGCAGCCATTTATGCTGCGGCGCCCGGGGAGCAGTTGGGGGTTCGGTGCCTTGCTCAAGGGCACCTCAGTCATGGTATTGATGGTGAAGAGAGAGCGCTGGTTACTCACTCCCCCCACCTACAATCCCTGCCGGCCCGAGACTCGAACCCGCAACCTTTGGATTACAAGTCCAACTCTCTAAACATTAGGCCACGACTTTTTTAATATGAAAATAATCACATTTCTAACCGGCATGCATCTGGTGATCACCAGTGATCGGTTCTGTACTTATTTTGCTCATCTCACAACAGCCTTTTGCCAACCAACTTCTCAAGATTCACTCTCACGGCAAGGCTGTCTCAAGAAGGACAACATTTCTAACCAGCATGCACTGCTTCAAGTCCTTTGGCACTTTCATCCTACATCACCAGTGGCTGATAAATATGGCTCACAATAAAGCACATTTCTGATACAAGCTATGAACTGCTATAGTTTTAAATGTTAAATTGTCTTTAACATCTTTTTAACACTTTTGAAATCTCAGAGGTCACAGAGACTTGATGTATAAATGTATGGTTAATCATTTAATACTGTGTCATAAATATGGTTAATATTATAAATAAATACATACATACATAAATATATGTTGTGACCCCCCCCCCCCCTAAAAACATCACAGAAATAAAATAATAATAAATATAATTAAAAGATTTAACAGTGTATGCCACATGAATTATGGCATTGCATATTACACACAAAAGGCACATGCCGCTATGTTTGGTGGCACATCTATATTAGACGCTATATATGACAACAAACATTTAGCATCACAGTTTCATCAAGTTACATTTACCACAGACCTTGTTTTACTCACAAAAAAAAAAATCCATTATAAATAACCATAGGGGAATTTTGAGAGAACTAGCAGTGATTTAGTCTTCCAGATCACAACTAAGCCACACTATAGGCCTATGTTTTGTCATATGTAGGCCTATATTGTAAATATATGGTTTAAAAAAAATTCAAATCAAAGATGTGTTAATCTTTTTTTTGTACATTGTGGGGAAAGGGGCAAGCCTTTCTAATTAATCAATTATTTTAATAGTCTCAATTAAATAACTTCAAAAATGCAGTTTGTGGCACATCTGTTTTTGAATCCAAAAAATCAAATGGTAAAGCTCAACTGAACTGTCAATACATATGTAAATAACAGAAGTTGTGTTAAGTTATGCGTTTTGGAGAAACTAAGATGTTTGTGCAAATCAAATGAACATAATAAATTGTATTGGATTACAGTGTTAAAGCAGGCTAAGTCATTTTAAAACAGCGGGACACGAGACAGATATAAACCTTGCAGTCTGGAGAAGCCTGATGGTTGCTGTATAAATTAGCTCCAATTAGAAGGCCTAAAGCATATGTTTAAAAAGCAATATACAGTACAACCAATTAAATATCGCCGTGCTACAAGTGCGTATGTTTAGTTTGTACAGTGTCAGTCGCTATTGGAGATGTCACATTCCGCAGTTTTCAGTGGTACGTGGCATGCCACATCTTATTGTGGCATATACCACAATCCACTGGAATATGCCTCTGGAAACCGCTTAGCCTCGCGCGTAACATTCCATGCCAATTAATATTAACACGCTACTGGTCTAGCGGGTGATTTCTACATTATTTTCAGACATCAGTTTACATATTTACAGTTTTATCATTTTAAACAATCTAAACGAGAACATGCATCGTACCTTCATAAAAGTCCTCCCCGAGCAAAACTCTCCAGCGACTGAAAGCTCTGCACTTTCGGTTTCGGTTTCGCGGTAGGTCTACATCTGAATAATGAACAGCTGATCCAAGTAAATCCACTTCCGGTGCTGAGATCAACTTTTGTTTTCAAACTGAGAATTAACTTCCAGGGTAAGATAGAAACCACACCCTATATCTGAAGTGATCACGGAGCAGGTTATAGACTAGTGTTACAATCGGTTCAGTTCCTAAAATATTTGGTTCCACTGGGTGGCGCCTCATGAATATTAATTATATTTCTGAAATTGTGGGCGTGTCCTTGAGACAACGCGCAAACGAATGGAACTAAAATATGGCAACTTGTTTAATGGATTATTTCGAAAAAATAAATGCACAATTTCAATGTTAAGCATAAACTACAACAGTTCACGTGTTTAAAATAATGCATGTGTAATATCCTCCCAAGAACCATAAAATGCCCCCCCCATCTCTCTCTTGAGTGGATTATATGCAGACTGAAAGATCTCAGCATTATTACACACGTTGTCAATCAACCTTGCACCAAAAATAATAGAATTCTGTAGAATAATAGAATAGAATCACCCTCGGTGACCTGCACCTTCAAGCAGAGGATGCTGATTGTCAACAAAAAGCAGCCAGTTGAGGATACTGAATTAGACAGTGTATATTACTTGTTAGAAAAGTGATACAATAAATGTGCTGTGAAATGTTAAATGATAACAAAGTTTAATAAAGACAGATACTCATTTCAACAACATTACACAATGAAATAGCCTTTTTAACTCTTGAAATACATACAAGGAACCACTCAATGTGTCCAGTATTACTGAGGTGCATGCTCAAACCAGCCTGAAGGTGGTGCTCGAAGGCTACATGGCACATCATTTATACCTGCATTAACAAAGAAGTGATACTGTATAGAGAACAGAAATGAATGGCAGGCCTGGATCTATCTTTTTATACAACACTGATCACTGCAACACTGACTTGCTGGGATGGGTCCAGATAAGCCAATATGTGTATAATAATATGTAAACAGTACCATCGTTTATATTTTAAATCAAACTCTTGTAAAGTAAAAATAAGTAAATGTGATGAACATTGACCCTAAGATGGACATTTTATTATTGTACAAATGGGTTAAACAGTCAAGGTGTGGATTTGACATTCTCACCTACAACCAATACTCCCATTAACAGCAACAGCTGTGTAGCTCTTCCCCCAGTTAAAAGTGGGTTTTTATAACAGTCTGGACTGTGATGACGTAGCATTGGAGAGAATGATGACTGGCAGGTAAACAGCTGTTTGGATGGGTGGAAAGAGTCCACAGTCCTCAGATCATCCAAATGCAGGACTGAGTAAACAGACCCAGTAAATGCACACAGAACACACATTTAAAAGCCTTCAAAATATTGGTTTGTTATACCCCCCCCCCCTCACACACACACACACACACACAACATGCATGACTTGTTGATAAAACACAAGCAAAGTATGCAAATCCTAACAATATAGAATGTATATGAAATGCACTATACAGTATTAAACTATCTCAGTGAATATTTGATGTGTTTTAGCATTGCAATAGGGTAGCTATTGTACATAAAAAAATAGTAAACAAAGGCATTTTGAAGGTTATACACAGTACATGCCAGATGAACAGACAATATGTGACGTATTTTTTACACAACTGTTGATGACAATGGAGTGCTCATGTGGCTGTCTCTGATGTAAGTTTGTTTGTGCTCTCCTGGTTAAACATTGACTTCAGAAATTATGTTTTAAATGATTTGTGTTATTCTGAGAGCTAATTCTTTATAGACTAGATTCAGAAAACTGTAAGAAGACAGTATGTCATATTCTGCAAAGAGATCACGTGATATATGAGCACGTGTCAACCAATCCGAATCAACAATTCAACAATGCTGTTGTATTCAATAAATAATTGACTGTAGACCCTTGAATTATTAAAAATGTACACACTCTCAGCGTTACCACCCTGTGTGCACATTCATTTTCAATAATACAACATCTGCAATTATTTGTTACATATACACATATGTGCTCACGAATATAGAACTTCCCATCTTCCCAGTCACTCTGATGGTTCACCATTAAGCGCATCAACAATAACCCCAAGTTCAGCCAGAAATCTTGGGTAATCTTTGATGACCATCTGACCTTCAAAACCTCATTGCATAGCTCGTTCATGAGAGTTTGATTGCACAACATCAGTAAGAGCACTTCCTAACTGAGCAGGCTGCACAGCTCCTCATTCCTTCTCATTTCTAGATTGGACTATTGCAGTGCTCTCATGGCTGGACTTCCAGCGTGTGCAATCAAACCTCAACAAATGATGCGTAATACAGCAGAATGGTCAGACAGTCCAATCACACCAAAAGAGCCCGTGTTACACCTCTCCTTATCTCTTTACAATGGCTGCAGCTGCTGCTGGCATCACTGATGTTTGTGTAGAGAACAACCGCATTGCTCAATTCCCTTTTATGTGTCTACATCCTTCCAGATAAGTGAGCGACACCTTATGGTATTATCATAAAGGCAAAAAATTACTTTCCATAACCTTCTCATTCACTGATCCTTGCTGGTGGACCGGTCTTCCAAACCCGATCCGGACAGCCAAATCCCTGACAATATGCAAGAAACAGCTTAAAACTCATCTCTTCTGTGAGCACCTGAATGTATTTTGTTGACTCTTATTAAAATGTGTCCCAAAACATACTGTGTTGAAATGTCCCCGGATGGTCTAATATTTCCCATAGATTTATGAAGTAGGGATCTGTGCACAGTATTAATGCTAATATCGTTCACAGCCCATTGCAGTTTATAGGAGGACTACAACAGAACTACAAACATAGTGGATGTGTGTGAGACCGACAAGATGCGCTGAAGGGGTTTGTATCTAACCAGATTTTATCTGGAACAACATTGTGAACTTTTATAAAGATACTAATAGCACAGTAGCAGAAATTATATGTTTGGCATTTAACAAGCTGCAAAAATGTGAACAGATCGACATTATATCAACATGATAGGAAGAATTGTTGAGTAGCACAAATTAAATGAATTGAAATGTTGAGTGTGGATGATGTTAACTGTGAAAAGATATTAACTGTGTTGTACAAAAAGGACAGATCATGGAAGCCCATTTAGCAGACGCTTTTGTAACTTTAACAGTCCAATTGTTAGTTGTTTTGAGAACAACGTATTAGTCTTATTACTGTATACTCAAGCATGACAAGACTTCATCAGCGAAGGAGAATAGTGGGCAAAACCTGAAAATGAAAGTGACCATAAAACAGTAAAAATAATGTGTCCAAACAGAGAATTACTGCAGGAAAAGTGAGAAAAAAAACGAATTATTCACCTTGAAGAACTTCAATGAAAGAGCTGCAATGGCTTAAGTTATAATCACAGACACCGTGCTAACATGTGAAAAAGATGGTGTGTTGACCATAATAAGTGGACAGTTTAGTTATCAAATTAGTTATCAAACCACCGTGGGCAGTTTTGCCGAGAAGAGTGAGAAGCAGATTTCCTTCTTCAACATTTCCCTCTCTCTTTCTCTCTCTCTAGAAATATTCCAGAAGGGATTTTGAATGGCATTCAGGTCTAAAACAACACTAGACACCAGCTTTTCATGTATGGACAAAATAAAAAAAAAATACTGACACATCTTCAAAAGTGCAAGTGCACAAGCATCATATATTGCCAGAACATATCAGGTAATTGGCTGGGTGTGGTCCACTGATTCTGACAGCACACGCAGCAGGAGATACTGACATTTAACTATCAAAAATACTGTGAATACATTGGCGTGCCCTTACGTTTAATTAAGATTAGCGCTGATTGTCGACAGGGGGTCTGGGGAAAATGTCAGCACCCAATTGCCTCCGGAGGGGGTCTTAGCAGCTAGAAAAAAGGGCTACAATGGCTGCTTCTGCAAGATAAATGATTCAAGAACTGCACTGCACTTTGATGAACCATGGGCAGGTAAAGTCAGCTAACAACATCACCAACATAGCTTTTGGAACAGTTCTTGTCGTGTTTTGTTGTGCTATCTTCTTGAAGTGGTTTCAATGTTCTTAGATTTCCTTTTTTTGTCATGTACACACAGTAGACGCTTTTATTAGGTAATTTATACAAATATCTAGTCAGCCAAACATTATAATTGAAGAAAAATGGGATCTAAGTAACTTTGATAGTGTATAGTGAAAATTGATGACAGGAAGTCTGTGGCAGAAGGACTTTAAATTCCAGGGACCTTGTATTAAAGGGTTCAGTATGCTATTCAAGTTCAAGCTCTCGTCCATTGGTGTGGAGAGGGTTTGGGACGCAGCCCATGTTTATCCTCAGAGAGCATTCCAGTGCCAGAAGAGTCAGGCAGATGCTAAACTTTCCAATCCACCCATGTACCAGCGGCAGAATGTCTATACACATGAAACATTTAGCTCTTTAGAAAGTCCTTGATACACTGGTCCCTTCGCCATTAGGGAACAAATAAATCCAGTCACATACCGAATCTAGTTACTTTCACCCTTCTACATCACACCTACAGTACTTTCCATGCATCTCTATTCAAACCTCATCCTTAAGAATTAATGATATCGTTAGAGCGTTATTGAAATCGGCCGATACTCACCATCCTACTCTGTCTCCTTCCTCCTCAGAGTCCAGCGAGGCAACATGATGCATTAAGCCAGGAAATTAAAACGTTTTAAATGTACTGATCAGGGCAAATTGTACTTATTTTGTCTTTTGGGAAGAATTGTACGCATCTTTATTTAAATTTTAATGAATTGTGTCACCTTCTTGGGCATCTGTGAATATTTGGACTTTTATGTGTATGATAAGTGCTGGGGAAACGTCTCAGTTACGCATATCTCGTTCACTGAAGGAGGGAATGGAGACGTCATGTCGGTGACTGAAAAATTGGGATCTCGCTCCAAGAGACAAATCTACTTCGAGTGTAAACTAAACGAGCCAATGCACATTGACATGCGATGATTGCATCCAGCTACCGCTGATCACAGCACAAGCATAAAAAGGCAGCTGGAGCAACGCATACTCAGGTTTTCACTGAGGAGCTGAGCCGGTGACCCGGCCGCTCAGCGGTGGTACAGCAGCCATGGCGACTGGACGTGACGTCTCTGTTCCCTCCTTCAGGGAACGAGGGTTACGTGCGTAACCGAGATGTTCTCTTTCAGTTGGTCACGTCAGTGACCGACAAATTGGGATCCCTACCAAAGCATCATGGATGCAGCCCCTTCACTGGATATACACTGGTCTTATGCGAGCCTCCTGCACCCCTTTTTGTTGTAGGCCGGGGCTCGCAACAAGATGGCCAGTCACTGTTGTTGTAACACAACCCACTCAGTTAGATTGGATAACACTGAGAAAACGTGCCCGTTTGGTACACATCATTGGTACATAAATGATTTTAAACTTCAGACAAGTGCCCCCCCACGAGATAGTAAACGCTCAAATTCTGCCCTTCCAGACTCTGTCTACGAAGCAAAGCGAAGTAGCAGAGTTTGGTATTACCAGGCTAAGTAAATGCATGTTCACATTTAGTCTAGAACTACAGTAACATCATGTTCACACAGCAGCGCACACAATGCCTCTGCACTTACTCCAAATGTCTCTCAACATGAGGACAGGAGAGCTGTCAGTCAGTCAATCAGTCAATGGGAAAACAAAGTAACTGGCTAGATATTTTCTTGTAAATCAAAAAGCAATACATTATTTACTAGTTACTTGGGGAAAGTAATCTGATTACTTGTATTACTTGTAGTTTTGGGAAAATTATCTATAAATCATACAGTCACTGCTGGAAATGGTTTAAATATATAAGATATATGAAAACCAAAGACTGTGCAGGACCTGGAGTATTTTTCTGAAGAACAGTAGATAGATTAACTGCCCAGGACAAAGTTGTGGATCGTGTAGCTGTACGATCTGTATCTGCGCTTGTTTCATGTTCTTCGAATTGCTCCACATTTTCTTGTAACACTTTCAAATCAGTTTCAGATTGTGCCTCGCTGATTCAATTCTTCTGCTTCTTATAGAATTAATATTTTTCTGGCAATAAAAAAACAAAAAACTGATTGGATACATTTTGTGTGAAATATAGGATACCTTATATTATTTGATATACTGACTATCAGCACAGTTATGCCAAAATCACAGCCATACGCATATTCAGTACAACAGCAGTCTTGATTATATAGCTAATATAAAAAAGACAAATAAAAAAAGATCCTCCATCTGGACCTAGATAAGGTTGTAAGGCACTTTTTATTATTATTTTTTGCTATTTTTACTCCTGTGAGAACAACTAATATACCCTACTCTTCTCCTCGAAGTGGACAAATACCATCTGCTTTGGCAATGTCCTCACCACTAGTATCTCCAAGTCAGGAGTATTAAAAAAAAAACACCTACAAGACTGGAAAACAGATTTTTAACAACTGGTTTCAAAGCCTTTAATTGCCTGACAATATTGCTTGACAGCATCTTCTGCCCTCTCCTCAATCAGTAACCTGCTGTGAAGATTGCACTGGGAGAAGCCTGATCCTCTAAGCTGTTTTATTCCTCAGCGGGGGTTCAGCTTACTAATGGAGCTTCATTTCATATGAATACCATGTTCGTACTATGTGAATATTATTTTGCACACTTGCACTAGTGTGTTATTGCCCACACTATACCTCACACTCTTAACAAATATGCACATTTATACTAAGTCTATAATACTTAATGAGAGATCAATGGATGTCAAGTGCCGGTACTGAAAAAAAGGTGTTAATTGCATGATTTTAATGGTTTTGAAAATCCAAACACTACTGAAACATCTAAGATCACGTAATTTGCAATTTATATGTTGCTATATTTTAGTGGCAGTCATGGAAAAACAGGCTTTTGCCTGAATAATTATGTAGTTACTAACAAACTCAAACCCAGAGCGACAGATCTGGTTTACTAATGTGGTTAAAATCAACATAAAACACCTACTACTACACACTCCAGATAGTATCAACTGGTAAGATTTCTGTTTGTACCTCAACGGCTGACACATTATAAAGCATAAAGCATAAACTACTGGTAGTGGTTGTTTGTTATAGTATATGAAAATGCAACTCAAAAAAGTAACTTAAAAAAAAATGCTTACAGTTTTTCATTTGTAAATGTATGTGACCAGCCAATGAATAAACATATAGTCTGATCAAGTGCTCAAACTGTATTTAAAACTAAGATTGTTCTTAGCAGGCTTCCATAACGAGACTAAATGTTCAGTGAGTGCTAATATCTGATTTCTGTGTCTAGCAGCCTAATTACAGTAATACAGTCTAATTACACTCTTGAAGTTCAGCCCAAAGGATACTGATTTTACACTCGGTGTCAATAGACCATTTGTCTGTGTTTTGCTTAATTGCAACATGCTTGTTGTGAAAGGTCCTTACAGACTATGTAATTGGAAACTTGTTTGTTTATATGTAATTAGAAACACTATGGAAAAGTTACAAGCTTAATTATTTTTGATTATTCAAACGTAACGTGATTATTCTGTAATAGTTTGAAAGCTATTGCAATTATTTATTCAAGAAACATGTCCAAAATATATGCAACTAGATTTCCTGAATGAAAGTGCATTGCTTTTAAGGCAAAAGGAGAACTTTCTTTCTTTCTTTCTTTCTTTCTTTCTTTCTTTCTTTCTTTCTTTCTTTCTTTCTTTCTTTCTTTCTTTCTTTCTTTCTTTCTTTCTTTTCAAATGATCCAGGGGAAAAGAAGAACAAGAGGAAGGATGACATTAATAGCTGTGCAAAGGCCATCATCACTGAGAGTTAAATTCTGCTTATAATATTTTTTATCCTGTAAGTCATTAAATGTTAAATAATTGATATAGTCTAGTGTTTCTTTGTTTTCTTAAATGGAATTACTAGATTTGCATCACATATTAGCACGGTTTTAAATGATGTCAGTAAATCAGAACACTAAAGTGAAGGGAACAGTCGATAGTGGCTCTGAATCGCTCTTGACGCGCGTCGTGGGAACGGCGAGGGGCGTCAGCTGCGCGCGCACTCGACACATTACCAGACCCATTCATCTGAACCTTCGTGAGGCAGATGAAAAAGACCAGCTCGAAGTGAAGACCGTGAAGCTCTCGATGGGTATCCATCCCAACATGAGCCGTGAACACACGGTCAGTAACTGGACCGCCGTGAGGAGAGACGCGCGGTTCGAGGGTCCGGCGCTCGCGCTGCTCTCGGTCACGATGGTCATACTGATTACTGTCATAGTGTGTGGAAACGCGTTGGTCATCGTCGCCTTCAAGATGGACAAGAGTTTGCGCAAACAGAGCAATTATTTCCTGCTAAACCTGGCCATCTCGGACTTTCTCGTTGGTAAGTAAAGTTTATAGAAAAGTTTATTAGTCTTTACAAAATATTCAGCAGTCGGTTATACCAACAATATCTAGCGACTGTCGTATTCTAGGGGGAATACAATTTGGTGCAGAGTGATATAGTCGAACAATGTGCAGGACTGGTCTGTCAGAAAATATTTTTTTTAAATCAGAATAATAGCCTAAGATTATTATCCTAATATATTCAAATCGCTATCTTTATAATTTTAGTAATATATATATATATATACATATATAAATATCACATGCATACTCTTGACTTAAAATTATTTTATTATAACGTGTTCACTTTGAATAGCAAGTTCCCTGTTAAAAAAAAAATAGAAACCCAATAGAAACCATCACAGAAATTCCAATGGTTTCATTAAGAGACCATTATAAACCATTAGCTTTTTCCAGTAAAACCATTACAAAATTACCTTTTTTAGTGTGTTTTGGGCATTTTCCCAATAGGATTTAACATCCCACCAATATAATCCATCACATACCAGTAGACACCATTATAGTTTCCATTAAAACCAATACAAGTCCCATTAAAACCATTAAACCCATTACATTTCTATTGTGTTTTGGGCATTTTCCAATAGGATTTAACATCCCTCCAATATAATCCATCACAAACCAGTAGACACCATTATAGTTTCCATTAAAACCAATACAAGTCCCATTAAAACCATTAAACCCATTACATTTTCTATTGTGTTTTGGGCAGCCTTCTATTGTTTTTACAGCAGGGTTATTTAATAATGTGTACATATGCATATACTATATACTTTTCCCAGAGCTTTATATATATATATATATATATATATATATATATGACATATGGTCCCAGTCAGCTGGGATTAGGAAATTCTGCAGACCAGTCAAGTTCTTCCACACTGACTGAATCATCATTTCTCTTTGATTCTTGTCTTATACACAGAGACACTGTCATGTTAGAATAGAAAAGGGTTCTGTCCAAACTGTTGCTATAAAATTAGATTCCCTAGAATATCATTATATGCTTAAACATTAAGATTTGTACTCATGGAAATTACTAAAGTAGTCAAACCTTTCATTAGAAGGGGTGACCCAATACTTTTGGCAATATAGTGTGTATATATATATATATATATATATATATATATATATATATACTCCAATCCAAGAATAATAATGAATGAAGGTAAATTCAGAGGTAAAAATTGTCTGCTTTAACATCCAAAGAGCTGTGATGTTAGTATTGAATTAATCTGAGATGAGTCCAGCTCTGCTTCCCTCATTCATCACATGTGTGTGCATTTACTGCATAATTTGGCTAAAAAGTATATATAGCATGTTTGATAATTGCATCAGCAGGTTGCATGGGGAACTATGCTCTCTGTCAGTGGATTTGTCTAATTCTATGTATTTCTGCATTTTTCTCCCCATGTCAGAATTTTGCCTCGTCATATCTGGGTGTTAAAAACTGCTCTAAACTCATTAATCACTCTAGTGTATTATGCGTCCATCGATGTCTGCTTATGTCTTGTGATGACAAAATCTATAAGCAGCTGCATAATTAATAGATACTGTTGAGGAAAGCAATTAGTGTAAAGCTAAAAAGTAATTGCATAAAATCCCTTTTAGGCAAATCAGCCTGGTGTGCTTGAACAAACAAAGTTTATGTTTAACAATAATTGCAAATCAGGAATAAAACCAGGCGAAGATGGTCGGGGTTCTACAGATGTGCAGGCTGTGACGTCATAAAATGGGGAATGCTTATTTAACATTTATGCAAAGTATACAGTAAGTGCTCAAATCTACATACTTGATTGGATAACTTTACTCCTACACCTGCTGTCAGCCCCAGGGTTTTCTTAGTGGATAAATACAGGAATCAGGAAATGAAAATATAATATATATATATATCTTCTAACTTTTAACATATCTTGTTATTCTAGGTTCCAATCTGCCCTAATACAACATTTTGATAAGCCATGAATGTATATCAGAAATGGGGAATATATCTGCATGTTGATTTTTTAATTCACAGGAATGGATAGCGATTACATAAACAGCTGTTGTGAAAGTGGGGTCAAATCTAAGAGTCAAATCTAATATCTATAAGGGTGCATATTGCTACCTTAGGGGTACACATTACTTTTCTAAGATACTAATATGCACTCTTTAGGGGTAAAGAAGGTACAAAGTGTCCCTTTGAAGGTAGTGCCACAAGCTGTTGTTTTTAGACTTCTTTAATTCTCCCATCTATCACTGCAAACCTTGACTTATTGTCTGTGATTGGATATGCACACTTTGGATGGAGCTTTTTTTTTGCACTCTAATGAACTCTATTGTACTGTATTACTATATGACTATTATAAATCTCCACATACGGATTGTGGCAGTGAGGCGGGGCCGAGAGCCGTGAAAGTTGAATGACACCTGCGCCACTCACCGGTCTCGAGTCCCAGGAGGAGCTACGGAAGGGTTAAATGAGGAGTGACACAGTGAAGACGAGAGAGGACCAGGCCTGGAGTTTTAGTTTGTGTTTGTGTGTGCGGCAGTCGTCCATGAGGGCTGTCGCGTTTTCTGTTATGTTTGTTTATTTGATTATAAATGTTTACATGTTCGCCGGTTCCCGCCTCCTTCCTTCCTGTATCCACTTACTTCGTACATGGTCCGAAGCCCGGGAGGAAGGAGGGACACGCTGTCAAAGAGCCCTCGCTGCTGAGGGGGATTGCTGAGGAGTCGGGCAGCAGGAAGAAGCGGAGACCGCCAGTGGCTGCCCGAAGCGGTGGTGCTGGAGCAAAAGAAGAACAGGTGGGACGGAAGACTCGCTGCCGTGCTCCTGGGTCGAGAGGGGTGGCTGCCGTCGGAGAGGGAGCGGAGGAGTCGCCACGTTCGCCTGGAGGCCGAAGCCTGCTGCCATCCGCCATGCTTGGGGAGGAGCAGGGAACGGGGGACTCGCTGCCGGCTGCCCTCGACCGGAGGAGCCATCGCCGTCCGCCAGGAGGCGGAGGAGCATCGGGCCGTCCACCAAAGAGGTCCAGTACCATCGCATGGCACCGCGAGTGAGCCGCTCAGCGGAGTGAGGACCGAGCGACAGTGTGTCCGGGAACCGGATCGAGATGTTTTTTTTTTCCTCTCTCCCCTCTCTCTTCTCTGTCACTCCTCATCCTTCCGTCTCCTTTTCTCTCGCCTCGTCTGTCCGTACCCCCAGATCGCCGCGGCCGCCCTAACGGGCTCCCCCCGGGAGAGGGGGAGGGGGGGAGTAGAGCGCAGTCTCGGGAGTACCCCCCGGCCTGCGAGGGGCGGTTGGGGTATGTGGCGAGTGGGGCGGGGCCGAGAGCCATGGGAACGGAGAGAGGCCGGTGGACTAATTGGTAATGAATGACACCTGCGCCACTCACCGGTCTCGAGTCCCACGGAGGAGCTACGGAAGGAATAAAAGGAGGAGTGACGACAGTGGAAGACGAGAGAGGACCAGGCCTGGATTTTAGTTTGTGTTTTGTGTGCGGCAGTCGTCCGTGAGGGGCTGCCGCTTTTCTGTTGTGTTTGTTTATTTTATTAAAGTGTTAAATGTTCGCCGGTTCCCGCCTCCTTCCTTCCCGTATCTACCAACCTCGTTACACGGATCTTAACGAGTCATTACACCAGAGATCCTCTCTACCTGCTGGAGACTACATTGCCTCACATTCATTTGTTATGCAACTCTAGTGAAGAATAGCATTGACAGTTTTCTCCTTCATAAGTTATTTTTATTACATCGATTACACATTAGTTTGGGGACCAACACTATTTACTAACTATTAACTGTGACTTTTGCCTCAGTAAACTCCTCATTTGCTGCTTACTAATAGTTAGTAAGGTAATTTTGGGGGGTGGAGTTAAGGGACCTAGAATATGTTCATACAGAATAAGGCATTGATATGTATTTTATAATTACTAATAAACAGCAAGTATGCATAGTTTAGTGAGAATTGGTCCCTGAAGTGTCATTACATCTAATACATTCATGTGCATTAAATATCAAATCAAATCACTTTTATTCTCACATCACCACAGCACATGTGCCTTGGTGAGTGAAATTCTTGAGAACCAGACAGTTTTACATATAGACAGTACATACTTACAGACTTATACAGAAGACAATGTGCAGAATACACATACATTCAGTATACACAGTACTATTAGACATACTTACAGTTATCAATACACAGTAATATGCGCACAGGTGCAACAGGTTATATATAAGCTGGATATGTAATGTCATGGATGTTCGTTGCATGGTATCCAGTGGTAGCAGATAGGTTGTTGTGTTAGTGCAGTGTGTGCGTGTCGTCCAGTTGAACTGTGTTAAAGTGCAGTGCATGGCATATCATAAAGTGGGAGTGTGCTGTAGGGTGTATTATTTCTGACTGTTCATTAGCCTGATAGCCTGGGGGAAAAAGCTATCCCTCAGTCGGCTAATGAGGGATCAGAAATAATGAAGTTAAATATTTAAGTGCTCCTAGTAGTAAGATTGTAAGAATAGTTACACTTTTTAAAAGTTAGATTTTCTTTATTCAGTTAATACATTGCAAGGCTATCTCACGACCAATTTGTATGTATTTTACGAGGTGGCTAGTTTGTACGAATTCATACAACCTCACTCGAACTATTTTGTATGATTTGTCTACACCACAGTGAGGGGTAGGTTTAGGGGCGGGGTTAGGTGTAGGTCATTCGTACAAATTCATACGAATTGTGCAACTCGTAAAATAAGTACGATTTAACAAATATCGTATGAATTTGTATGAGTGAGGTCGTATGAATTAGCCACCTTGTATAATATATATGAATTGCTGTGAGATCGGGCACGCACTGTAATGTTTCAAATTATTAATCATTTTGGCAAACTGTGTTATTAATGTGCACTATTGGTTAGTTCTTAAATTTTACCCCAGGTATTAGTGAAGTGCCTACATTTCATAACCGTAGCAACTACGATTTTCTTTTTGTCTTCTGAGAAAATAAGAGTTTTTACTTGACTTCGGCCTCAGATTCAATACCACGCACAAGTCTAACAAACACATTCAGTCTTGACACACTCAAGTAATAACTAACTTTAATTCAGTCATTTCAATAGGAATCCAGGCAATCCAAGGAATCCAAGCAAAAACAATCCCAACCCAGATTTTGTGTTCAGTTGGGTTCATGCGGATTCATCACATTGACCAACATAAAGCTGCTTGGTTTGAAAGTGATTTTTGTATGAGCTGTGCTTTATGCATCTCTATGCGACTACAATAGACAATGGAGCTCTTTTGATTGTGTCGTTTGGTTAACACAACTGCATGTTTGCTCTTGAAATTGCAATCATTGTGTAACCACAGCAACACGACTGATAGAGTCATCACTAACAGACAAATGGACAAAATGCTGTAACAACAGATATGGATTGCAAAAATTATTCAGAATGACTATAATATTGTTTTTTGATTGGTGTTTCTCAGGTGCCTTCTGCATACCGGTGTATATGCCCTACATCTTGACAGGGAAATGGATGCTCGGGAAGGGTCTTTGCAAGCTGTGGCTGGTCGTAGACTATCTTCTCTGCACTGCGTCTGTCTTCAACATCGTACTTATCAGCTATGACCGCTACCTCTCTGTTACGAAAGCGGTGAGGCCTAATTTTATGCACAATATTTTAAAGGAAACTATAGTGATGTATTCATTATGATTCAGCATTCTTAGCTCCTGACAACCGGCAGAAAGTATTGTCCAGGCTGGTGATAAACAACAGCAACATGCACTATTAATTAAACTCATTAATAGAAATACATGCACAGTCACCGTGACTCAATTTGTTTTGTTTGCTTTAATCAGTCTGACTCATATGAAAGCAGAACCTGGATCCAGACTATTATAGAATATCACATATTATTTAGAAATGGTCAAGAATATGAAACTCTTGCTTGTGTAATAACCACCAAAAATGTTAAAATTAGTGCTGTCAAATGATTAATCACGATTAATCACATCCAAAATAAATGTTTTTGGTTACATAATATATGTGTATATTAGTGGGCATACTAGATTGTATTTTTATTATGCATATGTAAATACACACACATGCATGTATATATTTTTAATCTCTTCCCGTCCCAATCCCACGAAAAAACTGGAGGAAAATGTTCCACTCCCGAAGAATGACTCCCATTCCCTCCCATCCCGTGTTGTTGTTTTTTTTTTTTGCCGATAACTGTCAATACAGTAAAAATTAGTACAGATCACAGCGTGCCCACCTTATTAGTTGAATAAAAACCCAAAATGTCGTTTTTTGTTATTATATTGAACTGAAAGCCATCTTATTATGCACATGTTGCAAATTAAATTTCATGTAAATCATCATGCTAAACACACGTCTTCTATTTTTTTTTTTTTGACATTTCACTCTAAGATATATTTTTCTATGTACTGTATTTTTAGATATATTCGAGTTTCTCGTATTCACATGAGACCTAAAGCGCATCCTGTTTGCTTAAAAGCGCAACGTTTCGTTGTTATTCTGACACACAATAAACGTAAGTCTTTACAGATTCGAAAGATGTATTAGGCACTTTTATCTGTATGACCAAGAATGACGGAGATTTTAAGAGCAAGTGAACGCACCGGAGCCTGTCCTGCAGCAAACGCGCTACACAAACACTTCATGCGCACATTTCTCTAGGTTAACATCAATTGACGGCCATTAAAGTTGCTACTACATACATCTTTCAGTGAAAAGCCATATTTGAGGTTGATGAATGATAGGTGAGCGTTTGGATTCCTGCCCGATTGTATTACCACACAGACCAGCCGTTAACAATTGTCCATCACGGACTCAGCCTTTGAAGACTCGTTCTCGCCCCTACAGTGCAATTCGGCTAGTTAATCCGCGTTAATATCAGGGTGAAAGTCTCATATTGCAGTATAGACCCAGTCCCAACCCAACTTTGAGAATTACGGCGATATTTTTTTATCGCAAACTTGAACGCAGCACGTCATAACGGCCCACCACTATTAAATATATGCTATTTATATATAAATGAATATAAATATAGACAGAAATATTTTCAATATATATACATGAATGTGTGTGTATTTATATATATACATAATAAATATACACAGAACAACACATATATCATGCAAACAAAAACTTTTATTTTGTGATTAATCGTGATTAATCAATTGACAGCACTAGTTAAAATGCTTATCAAGAGTCTGAGAATTACTGCAAACTTGATCATTATTAAATATAATTTACAGAGAGCCAAACGACATGCAATTAATCTGCACGTAAACCTAAAGCCTAACTAACAACTTGAACTGCATTCAGTCAGATTTACTCTTTTCCAAACATGTGAGTCGTAAACTCTAATTATTGCACAGTGCCCTCCACTAATATCGGTGGCTGTGGAAATAAATCTGCATTGTTTATGTTTTTGATCTTTCATTAAACAATTCTAACTATTCTAACCTTTCATTGAAGTAAAACAATTGAAAGTGGGGGGGAACTTACATTATGAAATACATGTTTTATTTCTCCAATGCTCGTTGGCCACAATTATTGGCACCCCTAGACATTCTTATGAATGAAATATCTCTGAAGTATATTCCCCTTCATATTTACATTTTTGGTTACACTTTATATTAGGTGGCCTTAACTACTATGTACTTACATCAAAAAACAAGACAGAGACAGAATACAATGTACAGAGGCAGGGCAGAGACGTTACCAGGCAGGAGTTGTGTTCATATTATAACAAACAGAAGGATTGCCTAAAGCACCGGGGCAAGAACAAGACTTTGTGTGCAGCTGTTATTGAGGTGGGTGTGGCGATACGGGTAGGTGACAGCTGTGTGAGGGAGTGGGCGTCGTAGGTTTGGTGGTATGGGTAAGTTTGTGGTGCAAGGATGTGGTGAGTGGGCGTGGGTTAAACTTACATCAAAAAAAAAAAAAAAAACACTTTTGTGTAACTATACATGTAATTACAGAAATTAATTACAGTTGTAACTACATATAGGTATTTAAAAAAAATCTAAGCACAATGCTAAAACATGTATGTACACAATAAGTGCATTGTACCAAATTATTAATTTAAATGTTAGTACACAGTATTTAATGCCACCTAATATAAAGTGAGACTACATTTTTTAGCACAGCGGGGTGACTAGGAGCATATCCATGACTTCCTGTTCCACAGGATTATAAATATAATGAACACAAAGGCCAAATTCACTTAATCATCCATCACAAGGAGTAAAACCAAAGAATAAAGTTTTGATGTACAGAACATGATTGTTGAGCTTCACAAAATAGAAAGTGGCTTTAAGAAAAGAGCTAAAACATTGAAATCCCCAAATCAATAATCCACCATCAACAATTAAGAAATTCCAATCAACTAAAGATGTTAAAAATCTTCCTGTTAGAGGACGTGTGTTCGTCCGAATGCATGGTGAGGAGGAGAGTTTGAGTGGCCAAGGACCACAGCTGGAGAATTGTAGAGATTAGTTGAGTCTTGTGGTCAGACAGCCAAAAAATATCAAACAGCCCCTACATCACCACATGTTGTTCGGGAGGGTTTCAAGAAAAATCCTCCTCGCTCATCCAAAATCAAACTCCAGCATATTCAGTTGTCAAACAGGACTGGATTATATAGCTTTTGGCAGCAAACCCACCAGATGGGTTTAGTGCAAACAGGGATATAAAGTACCCAATGCAGCTGGATCTTTAATGTTGTGGACCTGTTTTTCTGCTGGAGGTCCTGGACATCTTGTTCAAATACACAACATCAAATACCAACAGTTCCCCTTTGTTAGAAATCTTATGTCAGGCTGTGGTTGATCTTCCATCAGGACAATGATCCAAAAACAAACATCAAAAACCTGTCACTGAGCACAAAATGAAGCGGGTGTCCCAGTCCTCTGACCTGAACCCTGTAGAAAATGAGTGAGGTGAAGAGAAGAAGCTGTGAATCTGGAGGATCTGGAGTGATTCTGGATGAAGGAATGTCTGATCTCTTGTCAGGTGTTCCTGACTGTAGAAGATGAGTGAGGTGAACTGAAGAGAAGAAGCTGTGAATCTGAAGATCTGAGTGATTCTGGATGAAGGAATGATCTCTGATCTCGTGTCAGGTGTTCTCTGACCTGAACCCTGTAGAAGATGAGTGAGGTGAACTGAAGAGAAGAAGCACCGTCATGAGCTGTATCTGAAGGATCTGGAGTGATTCTGGATGAAGGAATGGTCTCTGATCTCTGATGTTCTCTGACCTGAACCCTTAGGACGAGTGAACTGAAGAGAAGAAGCTGTGAATCTGAAGGATCTGGAGTGATTCTGGATGAAGGAATGGTCTCATCTCTTGTCAGGTGTTCTCTGATGAACCCTAGAAGATAGGAGAAAAGAGAAGAAGCTGAATCTGAGCTGGAGTTTCTGGATGAAGGAATGATCTCTGATCTCGGAGGTGTTCTCTGACCTGAACCCTGGAAGATGAGTGAGGTGAACTGAACTGAAGAGGAGAAGCTGTGATTCAAGGATCTGGAGTGATTGGGAAGGAATGTCTCTGACCTTGTCATGTTCTCTGACCTGAACCCTTGAAGATGGGTGAACTGAAGAGAAGAAGCTGTGAACGAAGGATGAGTGACTAGAAGGAATGGTCTCTGATCTCTTGTCAGGTGTTCTCTGACCTGAACCCTTAGAAGACGAGTATGAACTGAAGAGGAGAAGCTGTGATCTGAAGGATCTGAGTGATTCTGGATGAAGGAATGGTCCTGATCCTTGTCAGGTGTTCCTGACCTGAACCCTTAGAAGATGAGGTGAACTTAAGAGAAGAAGCTTGAATCAAGGATCTGGAGTGATTCTGGAGGATGGTCTCTGATCTCATGTCAGGTGTTCTCTGACCTGAACACTTATAAGATGAGTGAGTGAACTGAAGAGAAGAAGCTGTGAATTGAAGGATGAGTGATTCTGGAGAAGGAATCTCTGATCTCTTGTCAGGTGTTCTCTGAACTGAATAAATGATGCAGATGTTATTGAAGATCTGGAGTGATTCAGCCACCTTTCTCTTATCAGCTCACCTGAACCCTTAGAAGACGAGTAGGTGAAGAGAAGAAGCTGTGAATCTGGGTCTGGAGTGATTCTGGATGAAGGAATGGTCTCTGATCTCTGTCATGTTCTCTGATAACCCTGTAGAAGACGAGTGAGGTGAACTGAAGAGGAGAAGCTGTGAATCTGAAAGATTGGAGTGATTCTGGATGAAGGAATGGTCTGCTCTTGTCAGGTGTTCTCTGACCTGAACCCTGTAGAAGGAGGTGATGGGAAGAAGCTGTGAATCTGAAGGATTAGTATTCTGATGAAGGAATGGTCTCTGACTAGATGTTCTCTGACCTGAACACTTTAAGATGAGTGAGTGAACAAGAGAAGAAGCTGTGACGGGTGTATTGAGGGGGTCTCTGATTCTTGAGGTGTTCTCTGAACTCCCTGTAGAAGATGAGTGAACAAGAGAAGAAGCTATAGTATCTGGATGAAGGAATGGTCTATCTCGTGTCAGGTGTTCTCTGACCTGAACCCTGTAGAAGATTGAGGTAGAAAGAAGCTGTGATCATAGACATGAAGGAATTTATTTAAGGTGTTCTCTGAACTGAACCCTGAAGAGTATGTGAAGAGGAGAAGCTTGTGAACATGATTCTGATGAAGGAATGGTCTGCTCGTGTCAGTGTTCTCTGATCTGAACCCTTAGAAGATATGAGTGAACAAAGGAGAAGCTGGCACATATTCTGGATTGGGCATGCTCTGAGAACCCTGTAATTGAGGTGAACAAGAGAAGAAGCTGTGATCTGAAGGATTGGAGTGATTTGGATGGGAATGGTCTCTGATCTCTTGTCATTCTGACCTGAACCCTAAATATGAGTGAACAAGAGAAGAAGCTGTGAATCTGAAGGATCTGGAGTTTGATGAAGGAATGGTCTCTGACTTTATCAGGTGTTCTGACCTGAACCCTAAGATTAAGAGAAGAAGCTCTGAAGATCTTTTTATAAAATGGTCTCTGATCTCTGGTTATTTCTCTGCAACCCTTGAAGATGAGTGAGGTGAACAAGAGGAGAAGCTAATGAAGGATCTGGAGTGATTCTGGATGAAGGAATGGTCTCTGATCTCTTGGGTGTTCCACCTGAACCCTGTAGAAGATGAGTGAGGTGAACTGAAGAGGAGAAGCTACTGAAGATCTGGAGTGATTCATGAAGGAATGGTCTCTGAACCTTCAGGTGTTCTCTGAATGAACCCTGAAATGAGTGAGGTGAACAGGGAGAAGCTGTGAATCTGAAGGGCCTGGAGTTTCTGGAGAAGGAATTGTTTTTCAGGTTTCTCTGAGAACCCTGATATTGAAGAGAAGAAGCTTGCTGAAGGATCTGGAGTCAAAGGAATCTCTGACTGTTAGGTGTTCACTCATCAGGCATTATAGGAGAAAACTGAGAGCTGTTATCTTGGGAGAAGGACGTTGCAATAATTTGGTACCCATAATTGTGGCCAATGCTGGAAAAACATTTATTTTATAACGTCCCCCCCCCCCTTTTTTTACTTCAATAATAGGATAGAATTTTGTGACTTTTTAATGAAAGATCAAAAGGTTAAACGATGCAGATTTATTTCCACAGCCACCTTTGCTCATATTTAACAAGGGTCCCAATATAAGTTGAGAGCGATGTTTATCACTGCAAACTAGGGAATGGGCAGAATTAGTAGATTCACTAGATACGTTTCATACGGGTGTATTGAGGGGATTGACTGTCACATATAGTATCCTAAATGTTTTAGTATCATAGACATTTTATTTAAAAAAGAAGAGTATGTTTGTGAACATCTGACTGCAGTAATTTATCTGATAATTGCTGATTAATTGCACATGCAATACTGGATAACCTCTTTTGATCTGGTAAGATTATCCTTTTTATAAATAATTGCATTGCATAATGCAACAGGCCACCTGCTAAATCCCATGTAAGTTTTTTTTTTTTTTTATATTCATCATGCATTGGTGTATAGTTGACAGGAGCGGGTTGGAGCCCCACTGTTCTGTGTTGGGGTTGGGTGTATAGTTTTTGTTCTGTGTTGGGGTTGGCATTTTTTCCTTTGGTTTCTGTTACACTGCAGAACATATGTGATGAGGTAAAAGAAGGGCTGAGTTGTAGTGAAGTATAATATAAATGAGCAACTGTATATTCCCTTGAAAAAATGTTGCATTATTATCTGGTTCATTTTGTTTGTATGTTTGTGCTTAACGCCGTGCCAGATTATATGGCTATTTTTATGGCGGGAAAAAATTATGGCTGAATTATATCATGTTTTTACCATTTATTTAATTATATTAAAAACTATTCAAAAGAGTTAACTGAATAAAAAGAGTTTTCTCAAACATGTTGGAGGATCTTCTCCTAGTATTAAAAATGTGTGTGTCGTCCTGGAATGACCTATTCTACAGCCAAACAAGTCCCATTGGTTGGAAAATGTATAGATATTTTTTCCAACATTGGGGCTAATTTGATGGAGTTTATTCATTGTATATAGATCCCACTCTGTTTATTATCTGGCTCAGAACAAGGGTTTAATCCAGTTATTGGAAGTATCCATAATACCCGTATTTATCAGAACACCCTGACAACACCCTAAGACTAGCGAATGTAGAATCTATTGGCCTTATCTATTTGAATTGAAGAGCTACAACACAAATATATATACATTTTAAATAATAATACATGTTTTATATAAAACATTAGATTTTTACAAATGAATTACATACACAAACATGTGTTATTAACACCGGAATGCTGATTATATTAACTATCAATTTAAAAAAATATATTTGTTTGCCAAGTTTTATCTTGACACGCTACAATTTCCTAAGAAATTAGATTGTTTTGCATTGTTCAATGTTAAGTTTTATTCATGGGCTTAGATCTTAAAAACCATGGCCTTGTATAGAGCAAGAATTCGTTTCTCTCTTTAGATTACAGGATTTACCTTTCTTGAGTATCAAGCGGTGAAACTCCTTATTGGTTCCTATAATGCGGTGGTCTCTTGAAGTAAAGAAAAGCTCTTGTTCCTGTGTTTTTTCGTTGGCTATAACATAAAGATTCATAGATCATCTCCAGTCGGGTTTAACAATTGCTCGTCGACTGGTTCCATACCTTTTGTTTTCTAAACCTTGCTCGGAGTATAACCTTTCCACTTATTGCTGGAGAGGATTTACCCTCATTTATAATTCTCCACCTGGTTCAGGTGGCTAATTCATTGGCTATAGACTGGTGAAGGTGATAGACCAGTAAATCATGGATAATACACTTGAAAAAATAAATAAATAAGAAGATGTTCTTCATGAACCAGGACCTGTTCTGTCTTATCCTTGAAACTGGTCTGATCTCCCTTGTGTGAATTCATCATGGAATAATTGGTGTCATCATGGAAATGTGTATGACACTCTTGAAATGCTTGAGATCGTGGTCTAATGATAATGGGTCTCATCTCTTTTAAGAAAGGCCTCTCCACATCCTCAGTGGGCTGACTGGATGTAGACTTACCACTGACCGTCTGCATGGCATCCGGGTTTTCACTGGTCCTCAAGAAGTTTTAAAAAACCAAAGCATTCGGAGTAACTTTTGTGTCGTGTTGTAGTGAATCAGGATGCGTCAACACTGAACCAAGTCTAAAATAGTGTTGAAATGTGTTTCAAATCTGGCCCTGGGTTCTACACTCTTGTAGAGTTTAGCTTCAACCCTGAGCTCCAGATTTAAAGAACCCTGATTTAAAAATCAGCATGCAAGCTAGGGTGTCCATGCATCCGGATTTTGGCCGGACAGTCCGGATTTTAAGCCCCCTGTCCGCGTCCGGCACAGCCTCAAACCGGACACTCATTCGTCCTCCTTTTTGGAGTTGCGCTGAATCGCCTAAAAAAACCCGCTCTAGAATCTTTATTGGGACGCAGCAGCATAGCGTCTAATGCCGTAAGATCTCTGGTCAAACAAATGATTGGCTGAAAGCGGTGTCAAATAAATATCTGATATATCATTGGTTAAAAACGTAAACAAGCCTCCACGTGCTGCTACGTCATATCATAACGTTAACATGCCGAAATGTCAGACCTCATTTAATCCGGACAAAAGAGCACGAATTTATATCAAAAAGCAGTAGAGACGCTTTTCATGGATTTTGCACACTGTGTGTATCTGTGAAATGTGTATTTATTTATTTTTTGCATTCATTATTTGTTT
Organism: Ptychobarbus kaznakovi; assembly: GCA_027422405.1. Classification (NCBI taxonomy): domain Eukaryota; kingdom Metazoa; phylum Chordata; class Actinopteri; order Cypriniformes; family Cyprinidae; genus Ptychobarbus; species Ptychobarbus kaznakovi. The sequence goes on from CM049805.1 coordinate 20,531,014, forward strand.
ATTTATGTATTTCTATTATTTCCAGAAGTCCAGAAATGTTATGTTTTCTGGCACTGTGCCAGATTATTGTTTATTTATGTATTTCTATTATTTCCAGAAGTCCAGAAATGTTATGTTTTCTGGCACTGTGCCAGATTATTGGTGTATTTATGTATTTCTTTTATTTCCAGAAGTCCAGAAATGTTATGTTTTCTGGCACTGTGCCAGATTATTGGGAAGTCCAGAAATGTTATGTTTTCTGGCACTGTGCCATTATTGGTCTTTTATTTCCAGAAGTCCAGAAATGTTATGTTTTCGGGCACTGTGCCACTTTTATTTCCAGAAGTCCAAAATGACTGTGCACTTTGCAAGACAGGTTCATCTCAGTGGTCAGTTTTTGAAACAGACATCACAATGTCTTGAATAAATACAAATACTGTGAACAAACACTTTTTTGCCTCTTGTGTTACACATAGGTCTACATCAAGATATATTGTAGATCAAATTGTCTGGCAATGAATAGAGTAGTCTATTTCAGAATCACTGTATCATGATACCATCGATATGATGGACACAATTGTTTTGTAGTTGCGAGTACACCAGAGTCCTATGCAATTATTCTTGCCTCACTAAATGCCGCAAAGTGTCCTCGTTTTAGTGTTATGGAAATGGCCACCCTAACGCAAGCTCACTGGCTGACAGATGATACGCCAGAAGCGATCAGCTCACTCTATGCACCTCACTGGCTCACAGATAAACCATGCATTGTAGACACACGATTAAAACTCATTGGTTCTTGTGCATCAAAGAAGTACTGTTGAGCTTCCATATTTGTGAATTGATCAGGGTTTGATAAAAGCCTTAATTAAATCTGTTCATCATGCAGTCATATCTCTATAGACGGCTTGGGTTAAGCCACTCAGTTTATATGGATTCATTAATAAAAGTTGTCCATACGAATTGAGTGGTTTAATGAACTTTTTGAAGCATGAACATTTTGATTGCGTAGATTTTTGTTGGATGGTATCTATTTTAAACACCAGTTCACACTATTAAAGGGGTGGTTAAACACTATTAAAGTTTTTTTCTAGGCTTGATTGTGTTTATGGTGTGCAGTCTAACATGAGTTAATGCTTCATTTAAAATAAAAACTATATATATATATATTTCACATAATTGACCTGTATTCCACACCACTCTGTCCCTTCTTCTATGAACGCTCTGCTGATTTCCTGGTTTCATGAAGCCCCTCCCTCAGAAGTACGTAATGGGCTCAGATTGGTTCGCTGGCCTCAGTGTGTTGTGATTCGTAGTTCAGAAACGTCACGCACTTCAGCTCAGAATACACTCTGGTTTTATTGTAAAAAATTACATTGTCAATATTGCTTATTAATTTGAGCCCGGTTGAGACCCATAGAATATTAGTGAAGAAGATCGTGCAGAACCTGTGCAAGCACGACTCTTATAACAGGACGTTTCAGAAGGGACAGGTTTGGATTTTTTTTGTCTCATACTTTTAATTAATTAATAATTAGTTACATTTATATAGCACTTTTCTGGGTACTCAAAGCGCTTTACATAGAAGGGGGGAAACTCCTCAACCACCACCAGTGTGCAGCATCCACCTGATGATAATGCGACGGCAGCCATATTGCTCCAGAACACCCCCCACACACCAGCTACAGGTGGAGAGGACACAGAGTGATGAAGCCAATCAGTGTATGGGGATGATTAGGAGGCCATGATGATGGTCAGAGGCCAGTGGGCAAATTTGGCCAGGACAGCGGGGTTACACCTCCACTCTTTTCGAAGGACATCCTGGGATTTTTAATGACCACAGAGAGTTAGGTCGTCTCATCCGAAAGACGGTGCTTTTTGTCAGTATAGTGTCCCCGTCACTATACTGGGGCATTAGGACCCACACAGACTGCAGGGTGAGCACCCCCTGCTGGTCTCACTAACACCTCTTCCAGCAGCAACCTAGTTTTCCCAGGAGGTCTCCCATCCAGGTACTGACCAGCTCAACCCTGCTTAGCTTCAGTGGGCAACCAGTCTTGGGCTGCAGGGTGATATGGCTGCTGACAGATACGCTGTTATTTGTAAATGCTACTGCTTATGTTATATAGGGTTTTATCCTGATTAAAGCTGTAATACAGCAGAATGCATGATTGCAATTTAGCATTTTTGTAAAGTAATTGTTAACTTTGTAACAGTAAGAAGTGTTTGTCCAGCCAGTATTGCTCGCTACCACGGCAATGCTTGTCCAAGTTTAACGCTTCTCGTAGCTATGTGAAAAATATCTGTCTGTCTACACATGTGACATAAAGTGTATAATTGGAGCACAGTTCACTGATGGAGCTGACAAGCTGATGATCTGGATGAGAGAGAGAGAGAGAGAGAGAGAGAGAGAGAGAGAGAGAGAGAGAGAGAGTGTGTATGTGTGAGAGAGAGAGAGACAGAGAGAGAGTGGGTGAGAGAGAGAGAGAGACAGCGAGTAACAGTATTAAGATCCGCTGCTTTAGAACATTGATTTTGAAACTTGTGAATCCATTAGAATCGTTAGAAGACAGAATCACGATTCATAGATTTTTTTGTGCAATCCTAATTTTGACGACATGGCAACAACTCTTTTGTTGCATGTTCCCGGGGGAGGGGTTTATGTAAATTCCAGGGGTTGTGATGTCACCACTCTGGGAAGTAGCTCGTTGTAGTCCCTACCAGCCGTATTTGTAGGCATTAATCCACCCCATACCTAAACTTAACCACCAGCGTACCAACAGCATATTAGAGCAGCATATTAGAAGTTTATTGAGGCAATAGTTAATCGATTCAGAATTGGTCCCCAAACTAAAGCATAACTCATTCATTAATATGAATATGGTGCAGCAAGATTAGATCCATTGATTTATTATTGGAATGTGAAAAGTGGTCTTTATATGATAAAAAATATAACATGTTAACATGCACTGATAAATTGTGCACAATAAATACAATAACTTATATTAAGAAAGCAGGTATGATATTTTTTATCCATTATGGACAGCAAGCCGAATACATTTACCCTTTATCCCAATACGCTTTCATTTATCTCACTAAAGTACAGTGGAAATCACAACAACACACCTACTCTCTAAAGGAAAAACGAAAGGAATTTTTTATTAGCTTTTTATAGAGATGTTTTGATCTTTGCTCACATCACAAAAGAAAAACCACTGTGCTTAAAAGAGCACATCAAAATAGTGCTTTAGCCCATAGTGCTGTGACAAATGACTTATATGGTTTACATGTGTATTTTTCACAAGCGTTCAAGGACTTGGATAACATGTATTTATTATTATTAGTATTAGTGAATTTAATTGCATATTTAAGTGCACTACCTTGAGTATTTTTAGCCTATTATTTTGAGTTTTTTTATCAAAATGCTTGTATGACTTACATTTGTATTTTTCACAACTGTTCAAGGATTCAGATAACATGTAATTATTATTACAATTTTATTTTTTTATACACTATTTACTATTATATACTATTAGTTTATTTAATTGCATATTTAAGTGCACTACTTTAGGTATTATTAGCTCTCAAATAAAAATGTCTACACTAATAATTACATTAACAGTGGTGCAAAGTAACTTCAAGTGAATTAGGCAGCACCAGGTGTGAACAGGTGGGCTGGGATATTTTATTTATTTATTTTTATTTTGAACAAAAGCCGTTTTTGAATGGATGTTGCATGAGATGATCCTCTCAAATCTTTACTGCGGGGTTAAATCCGTCTAATTAAAGAAACATACCGGGATGCCGGAGAACAGAGGTTTACAGAGCAGTGAATATTGTGGGAATATTTACTTCAAAGCTTTCTCTGATGTTTGGTTAGACTCAGGTCAGAAAGCGTCCTTGAAAATGTCTTGTTTTGTTTTCCCACACAAGCTCTTAACATCAGAGCAATGCTACAAACATCAATCACAATACGTAACGTCTGCCTTTAATCTGCAAGACAGCCATGTTTGATCTCACAGACTGCGGCTTCAGCTTCAATCAAAGGCAGAGAAGGAGGAAAGATTTGTGCTATTATTGGCAGCACTATGATATATACTCGGATATGTGTGTACCAGCAAAAGACTGGACAAAAAACTGTCTCCATTCCTTACTGTGCTGTTTCACGAATGGCTTTTGTGTACGGTTCAGTGGAGCAATACCACACTTTGTTGTCTTGAAATAAACTATGCCAAGAGTTGATTTTTAATTAGTAGTCTAGTAGTTGAATAGTAATAAATACTAAACGCAGTCCTTTTATTACATCTTGATAATTGGTTGCTTGATTGCTTTATTGATTTGTCAAGTGATTATCATCACATTAGCTTCACATTTGGGTCTCCATACAACTACAGCATTTGAAGTTGGCAATTAAAAACAGCAGCAACTAACAAGCTTTGAATAATGAAAATGATGAAAAACTTTCTTAGCAGATAATAGAATTAATGGCAAGTACAATGGACTGAACAGTTTTGCCATGCATCTAATAGTACAATTTAAATATATTATTCATTGGAAACATATCATGTTGGGATATTTCATTATTTAAGTGTGATAATTCAGTGGTAACTAACTCTGAACCGCTCCAGGCAATTCATTTAGTGAGTAATTATTTAATAAGGTGACCCTCTGGTGCAGAACACAACAACATTACCAGTCATATTCCTCTTGTTATTTAGCATGCAATTTAGTGCATACAAATCTTTAAAGTGGAAACATAAACTATGTTAGTGAAAAATTGTGTAGGATAAACTACTACTCCTGCTCATCTGATGCTTCATTCACAGCGCTTAGTAAATCAGGGCCCAAAGCATAATGAGCATAGGATCATAAGTATAACATAAGACACCATTCCCACCACTAGTGTCTACGATCCATCCTTTCTCTAAACCGCTTGTCCTGTAGGGTCACAGAGATGCTGGAGCCTATCCCAGCGACTCGGGCCAAAGACAGGGAAACAAGCGGGACACAGGGCCAGTGCAATTATTTCACAATGAACACATGGAAAGTGTACATATAACATGTATTATATTTGTTATGGAGAGCGCCTCAGTAACTACCTCTTCGAGCCATCAGAGGGCTCCGTCACCTGAATACTGACTCACCCTTTCACTATATTTCCCATCGGCCCTGTACCTGGCCATAATCATCATTCCCCACCTGTTCCCCATTACCTGGCCTATTTATAGAACATTGTCACCCAGGCCCATTGCAAAGTCTTGTATTGCCCCGGTGAACATTACTGAGCATTTATCCTGTTTTCTTCGGACTGCCTTGTCTTTATACCTGGCCTGATCTTTGTTTCTCGTTGGATTGCTGCCTACCCTTGTGACCTGTGCTTTGCTTCTCGGACTGTTGTTATTGGATTGCCGCCTGCCCTGACCCACGCCCGCCTAGTTCATGTTTGACCGGCGCCTGCCCCGATCTCAGCTCTACTCTAGGTTTACCCCTCTGTCTACCATACGATTCTGCCTGATCTGTGTCTTGACCTCTGCTTGTCTGATTCAGCAACTAATAAAGCTGCAGATGGATCCCAGTTTGAGTGATGCATCATTACATTATTAAGGCTGTATGATTCAATTGATTTAAAATTGAACAATTAAAATGGATTATGTTCCTGTTCTGTAATTGTTGTTAATAAATCATGTACTTTGAGGACAAAAAAAGAGATAAAAATGTATACATTTAGGGGTCCATCATCCTGTCAGTCGATTACTAAAATTTGCTATGTTTTTACTACAGCAACCATAGATTAACTGTAGTACTTGTGGTAAAACCACAGGGGGGGACGTATCACAGTTTCCACAAATGTATGTAGCAGCACGACTGTTCTCAGAAATGTGTTTGCGCAGCAGATCAGATTATTATTATGATTTCTGAGGATCATGTAACACTGAAGACTGGAGTAATGATGCTGAAAATTCAGCTGCGCATCACAGAAATCTCAATTTTCAGAACACAGCTATTTCAATTTGTAATAATATTTCACAATATTAATGTTTAGGGGAGCATAACTGTCACGAATCCGGTTCATGATTCTACACCCACTCACCACCAGAGGTCACTCACTCACCACATTGACTCTTGCACCACACTTCTGTTGCACTTCACCCATGGACTGCATTTCCCATCAACCATTGCACTAATCACACATCTGTCACCAATCACTCATTACACTGATTACACAGCTGAACACCGTCAGACATGCTTTATAAGCTTTGGACTTCCTCTCTCTCATTGCTGAGTATTGTTTTGCCCCTTCCAGTCTTTCTGAGAGTTTACCCTACATGTGTTTATCTTGTTGACTACCTGGACTGTTTGTACTACTCTGACCGTTTGCTGCCTGCCCTTTTGACCCTGCCTGCCTTCTGGATATTCTCTCTGTCTGCCGTCTGCCCCGACCTTTGCATTGTCCCGGTCTATGTATCAGCCTTGCCTACGTCACTCTTGTTACTGTTACTGAACTTTGCCTGTCTGACTTCCTCTTGTGTTTGTAAATAAAGCTGCACCTGGATCTCAACGTCCCTGACCCCTCTCATTACAATAACAGACTTCTTTCAAAATATATTTACAAAAATCTTACGTAACAAAAGTAACGAGTTGGGACAACCGCTTTGGAACATTTCTCTTAAAATGTATAAAAGCAAAGCATGCGAGCACTAGTTCCCTATCGAAAGGGAACTCTATGCTGCGTCCTCTAGAGGGCGCTAGGGGAACGCCTTCAGCGTTTCCGGTGTCTGAAGCATGAATGAAATACTACAATGAACTTGACATTGGCAGGCGGAAGCCCATGACGTAAGCTAATGAGTGACTGCGGGTATAAAAGGAGCACCTGTAAGATACGTCATCCTCTTTTTTGTCTTCAAGCCCTTGTGTACGGAAGCACACGTGTTTGACTCATGAGAGAATAGGACGTGCTCTCTGTTTGCATTCGCGTGGCTACTACCGGCAGAGGTAAAGCTTTACTCGAGTTTTAGTCAGCGTTTGCACAAGCGCGTTCGCCTCTCGAGGGAGTTGAACAAGCTTAATGCGATGAATTCTTGGCAGTTTATGTTCTCTCCTGATTCTTGAAGAATTTAGGGTTTGAACAGAATGTGTTTGGCTTCCGAAGGGAGCTAAATGCACGCTGCGGGAAATGATTGCGTTAAGTATGCCTCGGATGCTTTATTTCTCTAAAACAGTTTCAGGTCTCGCGGCTGCCGAGGCAGTTAGTCAGACTGATCACGGCGATTGTAGGTGGGGCATGGAAGGAATCTGAGTGCTTTCTCTTTCAGAATTCCTTTTTGTTTCTGTTTGTTATCAGAATAGGAACTGTGTAAATTGAATGATATCGATTGCACTTCTTAGGTTGAGCATGGTTTGTGCTCCTCTCACCAAAGAGAGTTATGCTGAGCACTCGGCTCCCTAGAATTTTTTTTATAAAATAATATATATATATAAATGAAAAGGTTGCAGTTATGTCAGATTGTGAGGCTCTAACTATAAGCCTCCCAGATCAGCTGTTCTTGAGCCTGGTAGCAATCCCCTCCTTTGAGGGGATGCTATGCTTAGATTACAGTAACCCTAGAGCTCCGCTTAGGCAGGACTATTAGTATACAGGCTTTTTCTTTAGCCTCACTAACTGTTTCTAGCGTTGAGTGTAGTCAGGTCTCCTCTCGTTTTAGAGAGTCGTTATGCTGAGACCTCCACTCTTAGGAGCCCATCGTACTAGGCTGAGTGTAGTCAGGTCTCCTCTCGTTTTAGAGAGTCGTTATGCTGAGACCTCCACTCCTAGGAGCTCCTCGTCAAGGGGTGAATGTTACTAGACTTCCTCTAGTTTAAGAGGATTGAGCGTTGTTAGGCTTCCTCTCGTTTAGGGAGTTACTCTGCTGAAGTCTCTGCTCCCCAGATCTTCGCAAAGGCAGCACTATTAGTATGTAGGCTCTATTGTGAGCCTCGCTAGCTGTCTCTAGCGCTGAGTGTAGTCAGGTCTCCTCTCGTTTTAGAGAGTTGTTAAGCTGAGACCTCCACTCGTAAGAGTTCCCTTACCAGGATCGAGTGTTGCTAGACTTCCTCTCATTAAGAGAGTCACTCTGCCGAGGCCTCCGCTCTCCAGAGCTCCGCTTAGGCAGCACTATTAGTATGTAGGCTCTATTGTGAGCCTCGCTAGCTGTTTCTATTGCTGAGTGTAATCAGGTCTCCTCTCGTTTTAGAGAGTCGTTATGTTGAGACCTCCACTCTTAAGAGCCCCTCAACTAGGGTTGAGTGTTGTAGGCTTCCTCTCATTTAAGAGAGTCATCCTGCTGAAGCCTCCGCTCTCCACCGCTCCGCTTAGGCAGCATTATTAGTATGTAGGCTCTATTGTGAGCCTCGCTAGCTGTTTCTATTGCTGAGTGTAATCAGGTCTCCTCTAGTTTTAGAGAGTCGTTATGCTGAGACCCCCACTCTTAAGAGTTTCTCAGGATCGAGTGTTGCTAGGCTTCCTCTCATTTAAGAGAGTCATTCTGCTGAAGTCTCCGCACTCCAGAGCTCCGCTGAGGCAGCACAATTAGCATGTAGGCTCTATTTCGAGCCTCGTTAGCAGTCTCTAGCGCTGAGTGTAGGCAGGTCTCCTCTCATTTTAGAGAGACGTTATGCTGAGACCTCCACTCGTAAGAGCTTCTCAACTTGGTTTGAGTGTTGTTAGGCTTCCTCTCGTTTAAGAGAGTCATTCTGCTGAAGCCTCCGCTCTCCAGGGCTCTGCCTGGGCAGAACTACTAGTATGTAAGCTCTATTGTGAGCCTCGCTAGCTGTCTGTAGTGCTGAGTGCAGTTAGGTCTCCTCTCGTTCTAGAGAGTCGTTATGCTGAGACCTCCACTCTTAAGAGCTTCTCAACTTGGGCTGAGTGTTGTTAGGCTTCCTCTCATTTAAGAGAGTCATTCTGTTGAAGCCTCCGCTCTCCACCGCTCAGCTTAGGCAGCACTACTAGTATGTAGGCTCTATTGTAAGCCTCGCTAGTTGTCTGTAGCGCTGAGTGTAGTTAGGTCTCCTCTCGTTCTAGAGAGTCGTCATGCTGAGACCTCCACTCTTAAGAGCTCCTCAGGTAGGCTTCCTCTCATTTAAGAGAGTCATTCTGCCGAGAGCCCCTCATTAGCACGTAGGCTCTATTGTGAGCCTCGCTAGCTGTCTGTAGCGCTGAGTTTAGGTCTGAGAGTCGTTAGCACGAGCTTCTCAGGCTCTAAGAGAGTCATTCTGTGAGCTCTCCACCGCTCAGCTTAGTACTCTCTATTGTAAGCCTCGCTAGTTGTCTGTAGCGCTGAGTGTAGTTAGGTCTCCTCTCGTTCTAGAGAGTCGTCATGCTGAGACCTCCACTCTTAAGAGCTCCTCAGGTAGGCTTCCTCTCATTTAAGAGAGTCATTCTGCCGAAGCCCCCGCTCTCCAGAGCCCAGCTCAGGCAGCACAATTAGCACGTAGGCTCTATTGTGAGCCTCACTAGCTGTCTCTAGCGCTGAGTGTAGTTAGGTCTCCTCTCGTTCTAGAGAGTCGTTAGTCTGAGACCTCCACTCTTAAGAGTTCCGCTACCAGGATCGAGTGTTGATAGGCTTCCTCTCATCATGAGAGTTACTCTGCTGAAGCCTCCTCTCTCCAGCAGTAATACAAGTTAATCCTCTCTAACTACCTCTGGAGGTCTCCTCTCGTCTAGAGAGTTGTTAGGCTGAGACATCCACTATCAACTAGGATTGAGTGTTAGGCTTCCTCTCATTTAAGAGAGTCATTCTGCCGAAGCCTCCGCTCTCCAGAACTCCGCATAGGATATTTATGTGTCGGTTCTTTCTCTTGAACTTCACTAACTATTTTTTAGCGTTGAGTGTAGCCAGGTCTCCTCTCATTCTAGAGAGTCAGTTAGCCGAGACCTCCACTCTTAGAGTTCCTTACTTTGGTGGGTGAGCTAGTCTATGACGTTGGCGGGCTATGAGCTGGCCTTTAGAAGGCTTTGGCTGTGGTCACAGTGATCTGCTGGGGCGGGGATGGTGTTCCTTTTGAGTCCTTGACTTAAGGAATCCAGTTATTTGGGCACTCATCCCTCAGCATGGCTGCGTTGGTATATCGTTCCCCTAGCGCCCTCTAGAGGACGCAGCGTAGAGTTCCCTTTCGATAGGGAACGTCTCAGGTTACGCATGTAACCATGGTTCCCTGAGAATAGGGAACGAGACGCTGCGTCTCGGGGCCATGCTTCGGGCATTCCTGTCTCTCCTCAGACAAAAAAAGAGGATGACGTATCTTACAGGTGCTCCTTTTATACCCGCAGTCGCTCATTAGCTTATGTCATGGGCTTCCGCCTGCCAATGTCAAGTTCATTGTAGTATTTCATTCATGCTTCAGACACCGGACACGCTGAAGGCTTTCCCCTAGCACCCTCTAGAGGACGCAGCGTCTTGTTCCCTATTCTCAGGGAACCATGGTTACATGCGTAACCTGAGACGTGTTCTTGCATTGTTATTTCTAAAAGAAATTAAATGTGTTAATATATATATGTGTTAATATATATATATATATATATATATATAAAACTATGAGATTAATCACAAATTATTGACAGCCATAGTTCACTTTCATCCGTTGACCAAGGATGATTTACAGCATTCTAAGGTCAATCTAAACATAATAAGGGATATCTGTACTGTGACTCTTTGGCTCAGTATTTGGTGTTATATGCATGCATCTCAGTAGTTATCAGTTTTATGCATTTTGTTCTGCCAATTAAATGCAATTTTTCCATTGTTTTCTTTCCTGATCCTAGGTATCTTATCGTGCCAAACAAGGAATGACCCACTTTGCGGTGGTGAAGATCGCAGTGGTTTGGATTCTGGCCTTCCTCCTCTATGGACCGGCCATCTTATTCTGGGAGCAGCTGACAGGCAAGAGCCGCGTGCCCGAGGACGAGTGCTTCGCCGAGTTCTACTACACCTGGTACTTTCTGCTTTCTGCTTCTGTGGTCGAGTTTTTCTTGCCGTTTTTATCCGTGGCGTTCTTTAACATCAGCATCTACCTCAGCATCCGTCAGAGGAGACTCGGCAGCAAGAGAGAATCCTGTTCTCCAAAGTGCCAGGATGCTACAAACGTATACGGGGAGAAAGCACGCATGAGCGTCCGAATCTGCTGGAACTCCATGACGCTCAAGAAGAAAAGCGCAGCAGACGTCGAGACGCGCTCGGTGAACGACGGTCTGTCGATGCGGTGCGTCCAGCGCTCACGTCTGAGGCAGGATAAGAAGATTGCTAAGTCTCTGGCCATAATCGTGTGTGTTTTCGCAGTGTGCTGGGCGCCGTACACTCTGTTGATGATCGTGCGCGAGCAGCATGCAGAGGAGACTGCGTGTCACATCACTGGTATGAGGTGACGTTCTGGCTGCTGTGGCTGAACTCAGCGATCAACCCGTTCCTGTACCCGCTGTGCCACAGCAGCTTCCGAAGGGCCTTCTTCAAGATCCTGTGCCCACGACAGAGGTCCAACACACCGCTGACAGCCCATTCATCCAGCACACACAGATAGTCTGAATGACTAGTGGACAGAACACATGAAATAGCATGTACAACGAGGATTTAAGTGCATATGTATGGAAAGGAATGTTCCAGGTTCAATACAAGTCTGTCGACTGCATTTATGGCATAAGGGGTGTTTACACGACACCAATTTTAACTTAAAGGAAACATATTATGCCCCTTTTTGCAATATGTAATATAAGTATATGGTGTCCCCAGAATGTGTCTGAAGTTTCAGCTCAAAATACCCCACAGATCATTAATTATATCATTTTGAAAATGGCTATTTTGAGTGAAAGATTTTCGTGCCTGTTTCTTTAAATCCAAATGAGCTGCTGCTCCCGCCCCCTTTCCAGAATAGAGCTGCGCCATTTCAGCTCATACCTGCTAAAAACATCTGTTTTGGTTCTGATTATAATGTTTATCACGCTGAAATCATGCATTTTAAATCTTATTAGTTTAAACTTCTGATATGTGGTTTTCTGAACGCACACATCCGAAGCACACAGGACAGAAAGCAGCTGTCACAGCATGTGAGAAAACTAAGTTCTCATTCACACACACGTTTACATTAAAAACACTTGAGTTACAAAAACAGTCAGTTATGTCTGTGAAGGTAAACAGCTGGGAAATAAATTGCATGATTATTTTAGATCTGTGTGGCAGCAGCATACAGTAAATAAATCAATAAATCCACAGCTCTGTTGTCTCCTCTGAGGCTGGGACTAAACCAGGGTTAATTTCGTTGACGAATAATATTCGTCACTATATATTTTTTTTTGACTTACGACAACGAGACGATTACGAACGAAAAATCTTTTTAATTGAAAAAACAAATATGACATTTTCGTCAACGAATAAAAACGAGACGAAAAGGTAAGAGAGGGGCAATTTGGGAAGTGATTCATTCAGAACGAATCTGCTGCATAGGAGGTTAGATGCGAACATATGAACCGGCGGAACATACGCTAAAATACATGCTGCACGACTCATAAAACGTAAAAAAAATGTCAATATGTGGGAGTAAGAGAAGAGCAGACATATGCATACATCTGACGACGTAAGAGATAACTCAATTCGGTCCGGTTTTCTGAGCGCAGACACTGAAGCATACACACACATAAAGCATGTCTCTCACAGCGCGTGAGTACACTTTCATGTCGCATGAACGGAGAAATACACACAAAATGATGTCGAAATGTCCGTTTTGACGAGTATTCACATAAACACAGTTGATTAAGTGAACGTAAACAGTAGGGAGAACGTGTATCAGTACATTGCATCCGTTCCAGCTGTGCATTCGGGTTTAAAGGGACAGCAGCCTAATTTAGTTGCTATTGTCCAAGTCATTGATGTTAATCAAGCAACAAAAGAAAGACATGCAGTCACTCACTGCTCTTGACTGAAAAACTTTAGTAGCCCTAAAGATTAATCTAAATTTATTTATAGAAATAAATAATATTTGTGACATTATTTCTGCTTGAAAGAATGAAGAATATAGTAAACAAGTTGCTATAAAGAGTGCACAATTAGCCTATATAACCATTGATATTTCATTAAAAAGAAGACAATGTTCTTGTTCTTTATGAGAAGTGGTTTTATTTCATTTTAACAAAGGCATGTTGTGTGTCACCGCAGTTAAATCACAGTCTATTCGTGATAAAACCTTAATATCAAACCTATATAATGAGTTTGGAAATTTTAGAGAAATGCTTAATAAATGCACTGTAACTAAACCCATTAGATTTTAGCCGACTACATTTACTGTAGATTCAGTCAACTAAAATCTTATGATATTTAGTCGACTAAAACTAGACTAAAACTAAATGGCATTTTAGTCAAACGACTATGACTAAAACTAAATCAAAATTTGCTGTCAAAATTAACGCTGGACTAAACAGTGTTCAGTGCAGCCAAAAGCACGCTTTACTCAAACTTTCAGCATGGCATTAGTACTGCTACACCGTTGTCGCTTGCAAAATCAAAATGATGGCGCGGCGGGTGGAAACCAACAGATTAAGGGGTGGTAATATTATAATGAGATCCCTTTGCCATGTCACCAAGGGAGTGAAATCAGACAGGCTTGTTTTTTCAGATGCTTGCAGAAAAAGGCTTACTAATACAAAGTTACTGGGTTAATCTGTTTCACGTTTCCTTGGTTAGATGCACCGGGGACCTGATTATAGCACTTAAAACCTGGAAAAGTCAGATTGTCATGATTATGTCACCTTTAAAATGGAAAACTTTTTATGCGTTTTGGCTGTTTTGGGGCCTGAAAATGCAAACTTTTGAAAACATGTTTTAAATTGCAAGTTTGCAGTTATCATTCTTTCCGTGTAAAGGCCAGGACACACCAAGCCGACCTCAAGGAACTAGAGTCGACCAGTGGTATTCTGGGCCCATTGCACAGAATTTGCTATGGGGCCCCCTCAAATTCACGTTTAGTGGTGGTTGGGGGAGAGATGGCGATCTCGTTGGGGGCCCCTCTCAGCCTTTGGGCCCTATGCACTCTGTGCCCCTTTCCCCCCCAGTTGCGACAACCCTGCCAGCAACAAAACCCGACGGCTATTGTCGCCTCACGACAGCTGAGTCTGGACCAAAATGCTGTGCTTAAACACACCACACAGACTACAGACGACTGCAAACTAGCACGTGCGTCTGCGTGTAAGGAATTAACTGTCTGATTCCTTATTCATCATTAAAAAGGAGAATCCAAAACAAGAATATACGCAGATATATAAAACATTTAAACAACTGCGCTTGCTTACCATTTTGAATATCAGTTATGTTGATAACTGCATTTTGAAAATGCAATTTGTTGGCTCACTGTTTTGAGCTGAAACGTCACAGACACATTCTGGGGACACCTAAGACTTATATTACATATTGTAAAAAAAAAAAAAACGAATAACCAACTAGAGTTCTCACTCTCACGGAAGGCCTGGACACAGCATGTCGAATCAGACACAAACTGCCACCGATGTGACTCCGACCAGAGCCGATGTGTGAAACTCACCACATGAAATAGCCCTTCAGATGCTTGCTGAGGGCCCGGCATTGGCCGAGTGACGGCTTGATGTGTCCAGGCCTTAAACTACAAAAATGCACATTTGTGAAAACCGTGATGTCATGAGCATATGTGCACAGGTGCGTGGTGTTTCTTTACAAAGTGACATTGCCAACTACTGGAATGGCATGCATAATACAGTGTTTTATTTGTTTTGGCAGATCCGTGTGAATGGGGAATCATTTTGACAACATTGTTGTCCATACATGAAACTTTTCAAAAACGCTGAATAAAATATTATTCCGTTTTTTAGGACAATCATTGCCATGTAAACCTATCATGTAAGCTTAGAAAACATTAGTAAGGCTACAACAGGCTAAAACAACTGCCAGTATTTACTAAAGACACAGTGAAAGATTAGCAATGAAAAGTTGTAGACACAGTTATTTTTGCATATGCATTGAACGCAGTAAACTTGGATACAATCTTTCAAATGTGCTGTTATGACAATGTATGAATTAGTAAACCTTCTGGAAACTTCTGAACATACCTTATTAGACTTAGAAAATAAGTTGCATTTCAAAAAAGCATTAGAAAATTAAATCAATCAATCAAGCTTTTACTTTTAATTTCTTTAAAATGCTTTAACTAAAATAAAAGCTTCACATTTCTACTTTTACCTCCTTCAGAATGCCAGTTACCCAACTTCGAGAGAACCTTGCCAGAACATTATCAATGGTAATAATCCATTATATATTGCATTATATAAGTTATGATCAAGCATTCTAACAGTAATGTTAATTCGGTCAGGACCGCTATAGTCAAAATAATGTACACTTAGCATACAGTTTGAATGTGGCAGTATGGTTCAGTTCTGGCAAAAACTTGTTCATGAATGAACAGGGAGAGCAACAATAATATCCCCCCTAGGCTAAAGAGAACAGAGCAAAGCAGGTATCATCATTATTATTAATTATATTTAAGTGAAACAACATTATTCATGATTTAAGGAGTCTGGGTTCAACGAGGAGTATCAGAAAGCCAAGTCCAGACTGTGGCGAAAGGAGGAATTGGGGATGGAGGAGGGTATGTGCTCCTGTGCAAGCGATAAAACCGCTGAATAATACTGAACAGACTTTATCTAGGAATGCCGTGATATGCGTCGCATTTCTATAGGTAGATGTGGATCAGCTGAGAGTCAGCAGATGCAAGCTTGACTCACATGACCTGCCAGAACTAACGCTATACGCTTCATTTGAACATTACTGGATGCCAGCAGCAATGCCAAGCTTGTGGGTTTGATTCCCAGGGGAAGCAAAAACTGATCACATGTGTGTCTTGAATGCAATGTGCTTTGGATAAAAGCCTCGGCCAAATGTACAAACGTAAGCGTGAATGAACTATTCAAAGTTATCTGGTCTTTAATAGTGTTCTTAAAATGCAGAGGTGGAAAGAGTACGAAAATATTCTACTCAAGTAAAAGTACCATTACATTAAAAACTTAAGTACAAGTAAAAGTTCTATTTCAAGTTAAAAAGTAGTCAGCAAAACATCAAAGCAAAGTTTTGTAGATTAACTAATTAAACACATATTTCTAATCATTTAGGCTGAAAACTACATACCAGGGTTGGAACTAAACAAACTCCAGACTAATTTAGTTCAGTTTAAAAACTAATTTTATTTTTTCAACCAGTCCAGTAAAATGTAAAACACAATACTTCAGAAAAAGTACACAGATCTAAACTTTAACTAGTAATTAACATTAGTTAAAATGTTAGCACAAAAAACATTATTTATACAGCAGTCATTAAAGTTTTTTTTTCTAAAACACTATTTTAAACGTCAATACTTACAACTTTCAGATATTTAGAGAACATTTAAAAGTAACTTTTTCAAATAAAGTTCACAAAATGAAAACAAAAAACAAACGGATCACTCCCTTAATGTTTTTACTGACTCACTTAACCAAGAAAAGTCTTCTAGACGTTTAAACATCTGGAAATGTTCAACGTTCAGAGAACATTCAGAAATAACATTTTCATAACTTGATGGGAACATTAGCATTAAGTTATGAAAATTAATACAAATTAGTTTAAATGATTTTACAGTGGTTAACGGACATTGTACCAGCTGACGATAGCGCTTAAGCTGTATCGAACTGAGAACATTCCTTTAATGATGATCAATAATAGATAACGATACATGCTGATGAACAATATTACTGATGGTTATTGATATGGGTCCAATAGGGAGACCAGAGATGACTGAGGCATGTGGTTAGCTGGAGCCGTGTTGTTATACTGTACAGTTGTATGTATAGTTTTTGTTCCTGGTGTCACATGTGCCAATATTTTATACTTAAATTAGCACTGATGCGTTTAGAATTTTAAATATGGAAGTTATATATTATAATTTCAAGTAAAGTTTGCATTGCGTTCATGAAAAACCTCATATTAAACCTCAAATTCTACAACAACCAGTAATATGCTGTAAAAATCATTTTCTTAATCAGTATTGTTGTCTTGTTTTCCAGTGCTTTAAAGATTAATGCACAACGATTATTTTGCAACAAAGGCTCATCGGGAAAATGTGTCTGCGTTTGGCCACATTTCTGCAAAATGATATTATGCTGCTTCTTGCACAAAGTGAAATGTCCAGTGAATGGTGCTAAAAGCACATTCAAGTTTCTACGGTACAGATGGACGTTGTATTTTGTTGGTTGTTGTATCATGGCAGTTTGGAAATTAAATATCCGTTGAGTAGTGCTAAAAGATATAATGCTCTCTTGAGTTTGAAAATATTGCACAATCTACACTGATAATGTTAACACAAAACAAATGTGAGATACAAACTATAACACTTTAGCTTGCTAAAAGTCTTTGAGCTCTTTTATCGTGACTTGAAGTGCAATGCTACGGAGCAAGTTTACTACATTAGAAAAGCCCAGCTGGTTATGTGACACAAGCGTCAACATGTATTCTTTTACACATCATGATTCATGCACTAAGGTAAAAGTGTTTCAATCAGATATGTTTTTGGATGTTCTGTTAACAAATGCCTTAGTCTTGTATTGTGTTAGTTTAGAAAATCATGTGCTGAAGTATATCACAGATACAGATATCCATACGTGCATATAATTACAGATGCAGATGCACAGTAAACGTATGTCTTTTTTAATCAACTATCATAGTTCAGGAAAATACATCAAATGTGATGTTTTATTGCCACTAGTGTTCATTACAACCAAAAACTTCAATGAATTATATTTAGGAGTTTTGCAAAAATGTAGTGACAGACACGTTTTTTTTTCAATGAGCCTAGGTTATGTTTCTTACATAGACTGAATCAACATGAGGTATAACATATACAGTCTTCATTGTTTTTATTGCATGTAGAACGTGTCTGAGACAGCTTTAAGTGGCATGTAAGACATTGGCTAAATCGAGCTGAGTGCTCTTTAATAAGCGGCTCACTGATTGCATCATTTTGATTCATATGTGATGGGCAGTGATGATGTCTGAGTGGAAGAGTTGTTTGATTTGTAATTAGTCCATGTTCTGCAGTATGACCCACTCAGGCTTTGTGCAATGATTGTGAGTGAAAGAAGAGGGCATGATCACAATAAGCCAATCACAGAGCGATAGAGACATCTTCCTGTTATGTGGCTTTCACCTGTATATATATATATATATATAAATGCTAACAATGTCTTCCATCATGTGCAACACACATACAGCTCAAAAATGTTTTATTATTTCATGACTCATCTAAAATGAAAATGCTGTCATATTTACTCACTCTCAAGTTTTGCAAACCTGTATGAGTTTCTTTCTTTTATTGAGCTCAAAAATATATTTTTTGAAAATGTTGGTAATCAAACAGTTGACGGTAGCCATTGACTTCCATAGTATTTATGGATTTATTTTTCTCCATACTATGGAAGTCAATGCCTACCGTCAACTGGTCACCGGTGCAATGCCGTCTGCTTCTTACTCTCCTTGTTTCACTGTAAAACAAGTAATCAAATCTGTGTTCTTACTGAACAACATATATTCAGTATTATAAATGACTGTGAAATCTTATATAGTGATGATTTAGCATTCTTGAACAATTTACACATACACCTTCATTTGACAGTAAATGTTCAGTTTTTATAATATTACTATGTTTTTTACATTATTTATATATTATAAGCAAATGCATTTTACATTATACATTATGAGCTCAGTGTAATATGTGGTTTTCTTTCAGTCGGGGACAAACTAATTGTTAATCTATGATTGAAATGATAATTATAGCTATTGTTCTGCTAGGAATTAACACTCTCATATAATAATTTAGATTTTGATGAATTAAGATTAAATTGTACACAGTACCAGTCAAAAATTGGAAATACATGCTTATTAATTTTTACTATTTCTATATTTTAAAATAATACTAGTAATTAAACTATGGCATTTAAACTGCGATGCACAAACGGGAATAAAGTAGTGGCCAAAATGTTGCACATATCAAAACTGTTTTATATTTTAGACTTTACATCTCTGTGCAATCTTGTATTGAGTTATCGTGTGTGCTGAACGCTCCTTCACTATCTGTTCCAGCTTTGGACTGGTAGTGTATATATAGCTGAACTCAGATGACAATAAAGGATGTGATACAGAGTCATTTATATCAGTGTTTTTAAGCAGATCAATCAGACACAATAACACCACATTATACTGACATAATCACACTTACTGTTAATAACAGTACTGTATTGTGTAGGCCCACTATAGTATATTAAAATAAACACATTAATAACAATGATTACTGTCTTGCATTATAGACAGATCTTCGGTTGGGTTTGCTCTGCTGACTGAATTTGTCCATTAGATGTCACTGTTGATCTTTCTCTTGAACATCTGTGATCGTTGTTTAAAAAGAATAAAATCAGCCCTTAACAATGTGTTTCTTTCTTATGAGTTCAAATCGTTTCATTCTGTTTTAAACTTGAATTGAGATGTTTTATAGTTTGTATTTCAGCACAAGGACTTAATCATGGTCAGTAAACCATCTGCTCATTTATATGAATATAATAAAAGATGGTTAGATATAAGAATATTCAATAACAACTCTGTAGACTGCGAACACATTGCCTCTGATAATAATAGGCAACAATGTCTTTAATGATTTAAATCTGTGAACGATATGTTTTGAACTCGAAACAATGTGACGTATTCCAAGCTTGCAGGTTTTTGTGTAGATCTGATGTATTAACAAATAGTCTGAGAAATTAATAAAGTTCAAAATGAAATTATATGCTTCTAATGACGTTTAAAATATGAATAATTTCCATAATCCATTGAAGTCCAATGAAAAGTGTTGTAATCCCTTTTGAAGTGTTTGTAATGAAGCAGCTGTTCAACATTTGCAATATGAATCTGAAAGAAAAGACATCAAAATATGGGAAAAAATGAAAAAGAAAAACTATTTTAGTTTCTAAATAGTCTGATGCAATGCAATACATAAACTATATACAGTATATCTGCATCTAATCCACATTGCATGCTGTTGAATTATACTCAGAGTTTGATATTTTGGGTTTTAATTGGATATTTATGCCTAAAAAAAATTTTTTTATTTTTTTTTTTTTAGTTGTGTGCATAGTAATGTGTAAATTCTCTTCATACAAACCTCCACTGATCACACCGCTAGTCATTCTTTCAGTTTCAAATCCTGATCTCATGCTTTCTTGTGTTTTAAGCAAACAATATAACATTATAGTCTCGCCAAAGCAATTAAAAACCCTGTAACGTGGATACATTGCTTCTCTTGCCATTCCTCCAGTGGGTCCCTGAGGAACATCACTACAGGAGGTGATAATGACATGAAACATACAGACATGCTTGCATAACACATCCCATAAATATCTCTCACAAGACATTATTCTGTTGTTCTTTACTCATCTCCGTTTTAATGAGAGTTTAGAAAGATGCTGCTCCGTTTTGTTCCATATTTAATTAAGTTTCCTTTTCTTTATTCAACAGAAAAGCAGAATAAAAGACAAATAGCAAAGATAATAACAAACGTACTGAAGTGGGTCATGTCATGAACAATACACTACTTTAACAATAAACTGTTTATCATTAACTAAAATGAGCATTTGGGGACTTGGAGTGAAGAGCTGCTTTTAGATGAAAAAAAACTGGCTCTGAACAACAAATATAAGAATATAATAACAGAAAAAATGCCTTGAACACAACAATGCAAGTAAAAAAATCATAATTTTAGGATGTATATATATCACCGACCGCATAGACCATATATATAAGCTCATGTCATGAAATTTTGATCTTTGATATCAAATCATATCAGTAGAAGTGTATGAATCCATTGTGGATATTAATGTAACTGCACGATAATTGTTAAATACTCATGTTGCCAGTGAAATGATTATGATAACATGAATTATTTGTTTTGAATCCAGTTGTGCACAACTCACACTGCACACGTATAATTGCTGTTGTGCTTTAGAGTATTTATGTGCACGTTTATGTGGCCAAACTGACAATTAATATCCACAACTGTTTATATCAGCAAATTAATTATACAAACAAATGACGTTTTGAAACTGATACGCATTTGCGCATAAAACAAAGATATCCCTATGTTTCAAAAATGTTGTACATATGCTTGAAACATGACCACAAATATAAAAAAACATACAGATTTTTTAGACTAATAAAAAAATAACTGGGGCAAATATTCTTTTAAAGCTAGGGTGGAAGTTTCTGCGCTACTAGCGCCATCTAGCATAAGTACAAAAATAACAACCTTTGCAAACGCCCCTTTCACATCAAAAACACAGCTCTGTAAGTGAAGGTACGTCTCAACGGGTAAAAGCAGGCTATGTTCAGAATAAGCTCCAAAATATTAGGAATACTTTTAGTTTAGTATTTAGTTTAGCTTACCTGTCGAGAAGAAACTCGGCAATCCGTCGTATCAATTCAAACCCAAACATTGCATCAAAATCCTCCATCTTGTAAACACACTGTTTTACCCTGTTGTCTGTCTCGGTGTATTTTAGCGAGTTTTTGAATTTTATTAGCGCTTCTGTAATAGAATCTGAATTTCTTTTTCCACACCAGCTAAACACCCTCTGGCTCAGCTGCTGCAGAAGCCACGCCCCCAAACTCTCGCTATTGGCTGTGCGGAGGTATGCAAATAGGTTGACAGACAGGTGGGTCATCCAATCATTGCATTCGTACCGGATGCATTGCTTTGGACGAACAATGTATGGTCCTGAGCCTTCCACAGTGGATGTATATATGTTTATATTTAGACTACTTTGATTATTGATTGCTATCAGGATGTGAAGAGGTTTTCAACCAGTATAACAACAACAAATAAATTGCCTAACCTACCTTTAAACGAGGTCGCTAGTTCTTAGGACCTCAGGGCAGCCCGGGGTTGAGCGCTTTGCTCAAGGGCAGTTATGTTTGAGAGATTTATATAAAGTCTAAATGAAGAACTCCCTTAATACGGGGAAGCTTATTAGCATATATGCCACTGGAGAGCGAGATAAATCACCGCTACAGTTAAAGGCTCATATCATTCAAATCCTTTTGTTAATTTAGGACATGCATAGTGCAGACAGAAAGCAATTTCATTGATGGCAGTACAGTGTCCAACAATATCAAGAATAAAATTGTTTACATTTATTCATTTTGCAGGTGCAAAGCATCTCTCAATGCAATTAAGGAACTCATTTTAGTTAGTGTGTGTGTATCCTCTGGGAATCAGTCCCACAACCTTGGTTGTTGCTCTCTACCGGCTGAGCTAATGCGACACAAGCATCATGTGAGCTGTTTTTGGTAGCATCGCTGCTCAGTTGCATGAAGTTCAACTTGGCTCATAGTTACTTCACCGGACATTGTTAGCATGCATTATTTTAGGCCATCAATGTCTGTTCTATTTATGAAGATATAGCCCAGCAGGCCTTAGAAGAGCTGCCAATGTTTTGATTCCATGAACGGGAGTCTTCATACTTAGAAGTTTCTGAGAACACTTCCTCACGTTCATGAAGCAAATTAGAGTGACCAACAATGGGTTTTCTCACTGCATGTGTGCATCTCCAAAACTGGATTTTCTTAAGCTTGATAATGGACACCGAGGGATAACTTGTGGAATCCATGTTAGATTTTGAATTCCTGAAGTTACCTGTTTTCCAGGCCAGCATGAAACAGTATGTGACACAAATAAAGCTCACATCTTATCTGTCCGACAGTGCATCAGACCTCTGTAAAGCTTGTCAGGTTTGCAGACAGAAAGAAGAATGACTGTCCTATAAGTGTATTATGTTACAAGATCTGCATTCTGTGTCATTCATAAAACCACAAGCTTTCCAAAATACCTTGACACCCACAAATCCAAGCTGCATCTCTCTTCAGCTGAGGCCAATCTTCCCTGTACATGCAGCTTCGGTCCAGGACCATTTGGGGGAATAAAATGCTTCAATATTTTTTTTTAAATGTGTTACATAGCCAATCTCTCTACTCAATTTTCTGAGCCATAATTCAGACATGTCCCAAAAACGCTGGTAACCTGGTTGGAACTATTTCAAACCCCTTAAATGAATAGAAAAGCTCATTTGATATTCAGTTTTACCTTCTGAGTTGGACATTTTTAATATTTTCATAATTTTCGTAAGGTTAATGTAAAATATCAATTGTGTAAGTTCTTTCTTAAGATAACTGTGTAAAGTCAAGTATCCCATTTTTATGCTGGTGTTTGGAAAAAGACATACACAAACAAACAGATTGAAACACAGTAATGAAACATCTTTGGAAAAGCACATTAAATCCATATCTTCATACAATTTTAATGTTTTCATCACATAAGAACACAAAAAGGTCCAACAAATCGGACCTCAGTTCATATTTTGATAGAACCATTTTTTTTTCTATTGACGTCGGGACATATAATAAAAGTCTGATTTCCAATCGTCCAGTTGCCACTTATCAAGTGTGTAGAGTCAGCTCAAAACAAAAACCTCCATAAAAGTATACGGAGTGTTGCAAAAGTGCATGTCAATTTCATTTAATGTAAAACTGGCATATACTGTACATATACTGTATTAGACACAACGTTGTTACAG
The DNA here is from genome assembly GCA_027422405.1 of Ptychobarbus kaznakovi. Classification (NCBI taxonomy): domain Eukaryota; kingdom Metazoa; phylum Chordata; class Actinopteri; order Cypriniformes; family Cyprinidae; genus Ptychobarbus; species Ptychobarbus kaznakovi. The sequence goes on from CM049805.1 coordinate 20,554,676, forward strand.
TAAGAGCAGGGCGTTACACATCAGTCAGCCGTTGACATGCTCCTGACAGCATTTGTGTAGCCAAACCCAATGAGACGAACGGAGACAACAGAGAATAAATGTCCTCGCACTCTTTCATATAGAAAGAAACATTCCAGACGTTAGCAAGCAGTAAACATTGAAAACAGAAATATACAAGTCAAAGTGGACAGACAGCAGTTCCTCTAACTGTGAGAAATGACCTCAGGATAAGAGAAGGTCATTTGGAATGGATTACTGCTGCTTTTGTATTGTTCTGGTTTTGCATATATTCAACATATTATTATTTATATTTCACTCAAAGGTTTGATGTTCTGGTCACATGAGGCTGGCTGGGCTGGTGATGATGGCTCAGCTTTCCTGATATCATCTTGTATTGTGAGCCCAAATACTTCTCATATCTGTTCGATCTGGTTTCTTTTATAATGTTCAAACACATTTATTTTTAAGAATACAAATTCAAGACTCTTTACAAGAAAAGCAAAACATGAAGGATATTACTTACAAATAGGTTGTTGTAACACAGAATGTCAAACATCTTTTACCCCCTGCCTTTATTTCTGTATAATTGCTTGACTGTGTGCAACAGAAGAATGCAATGTTCATATATTTATTGGGTCATGATGGGGTCTTGAATCTCTTCCAGGCGGTTCTGTTGTTAGCTGCTGTGCAGACTCAGACTGTGGTTCTGAAAAACCAAACACAATGCAAGTTAATCAACACTGTAACAGTTTCTTAATTCTGCACAGATGAGAATGTGTTCACACTGCGCTTGTGTGATCATTCACTTCAACACACACTCTTAAAAATAAAGGTGCTTCACGATGCCAGAGAAGAACCTTTAACATCTGAAGAACCTTTTCTGAAAGAGATCAGTGCATGAATCAGGCAGGCTTGAACAAACAACAATCATTTAATGTTTTCATATTTATTTATTGTATTACTGTTTTGATTTAGAAAAAACAAACACACACAAGCTTGCTTCAGGCAGCTCTGGTTTAACGAAGTCTAGTCAAAATATCTCCAAATAAAAAGAGATTCTAAAAATGCACAGACTGACTAAAGAGAGAACAAAGAAATGCACCAGTTTTACAGCTTTTATTTTTTGTTCAGAATGAAACCTTATTAAATTGTGACAAACCTACAATGGATTAACCGACGTGCCTGACCTTGACCGCAATATATTTCTCTGGCCTCTAGCAACCGTAATCAGCAGAACGGAGAAACCAAGTCGGGAGAACCTAAGGGCAATATCCTTCATCGAGGAAGGGAGCATTTAAGGAACAGTAAAGGCCTCAGGAGGTGAGCAGGGCATCACTGGAATTCATTTTGTGATTATTAGAGAGAATGACAATGTGTAGGCCTTTCTCTCCTTCCCAGTACTACTTTCTGGTCAACCCAACATTCCCAGGTCTCTGAGTCCAGCAGAAAGCATTGGGCTGGCTGTTTGAAGAGGCAATGGATGCCAGAGATGCTGGGAAGAGGAAGACCACAGAAGACCACATCAGAGAGGCGACAGCCAGGAGGGCATCTTCCCATTAGAGCCTGTGACAGCAGTGTGAAATCCAAAAGGAAGCCATGCTGTTGACTTCCCAAAACCATGCCTGTATGGCCATCATCCACTCCATCAAATCCCAAATGCTCTGTTACAGGAAAACAGACTAAACTGATGATCATGATTCTAGTGGATTCCATGAGTTCAGACTCATTCTCTTACTCAATAAGTTTCCTAATTTCCCATTACTTGTATGCGTATGACACAGCAGCATACCCTGAAGCAGTTCCTCTCTGCAAAGCCACACTACAGAACATTGCCAGAGAGATGTTTCTTATCTCCACTAATGTAATGATTCCAAAGGAAATTCCAAAAGAGGGATTCCAATGAGGATGTAAAAAGGTATCTAAGCTCACCTGGTGAGCAAATTCTAAAAAGTGTTCTTAGAGATCCCCAGTCAGACTGAGGTGACAGCACATCATGTATGCACACTGCTGGGGGTGATTATAAAGGAGGAGCCTTTTCATAGTTCCTAGAACTATTGGCAATAGTTCCCGCTTTATGGCGTGTTCACACTGCAGGAACTAATTTAGTTCTGGGAACTCTTGGGGGAACTAAATTAGAGTTGTCATAGGAGATTTAGTTAGATTTTCATGCCCTTTCGATCGCGTAAATTGTGCGTTTACATAATATCTCTGTTATCATGAAACTCACGACACAACAAAAACAGCTCAGATCACGACGTCCTCCATTCACCGGTTGTTGATGTTTGTAAATGCCGTGAATAAAGACGTCACTGTTTGCCGCTTCAGAGTTCCTGCTGCCGGTGCGAATGCAATCAGGAAAACGGCCCGAGGAAGAAACTGGTTCTCTAGGAATGGCCATGCTGGCTAGTTCCTAGAACTACACGGTGCAAAAGCACCTTAAGACAGCGGCCTGCCTGGGTTTGAGGAACAGATTATTGAGGAGGTGAGCCAACTGCTCAAACTAGAGGTCATCGAAGAGGCCTGGATGTCTCAAAATCCAATCCTGAGTCTGTAGTCACTAAATGAACAATGGACTTGTCCAAATACAACTCACTTGTCTACTTGCATAAAGTATTTCCTGTATTTGGCCCAAGTGTTCAAGTGAGCGTGAAGACCACAAGTGTGTGTAGAACTTTTCATTACCCAACGGGACACAATTATAGGGTTGTAAAACGAGGCGAGAGAAAGGGAGACGGAAGGATGAAAGAGAAGAGAGAGGGGAGAGAAAAAAAACAAAAAAAACATGTTTACAGAGCTTTGTTTTGATTTTTAATACTTTGCATTTTAAAACAAACTTCTAAATGTCTGTTCAGTAGTCCGGAAGGAAGGAGCGGGAACGGCGAACATATAACAGATGACACAATTCCGGGCCTGGTCCTCTCTCTCTTCCAGTAATTGTGGTGCTTCTAATTAAGTGATAAAAAGCAGTTGCAAATGTTTTACAAAATAAACATACTGATCGTTGCACCAATGAAATGGGCAACACAGTATGTTTTACTACCAAATTATGTGTAATTTATAGTTATTATTAATATTCAACTAACACTGCAAAGGTTTCCGCGACGTCTCATGAGATCTCAGCAAAAAGTCTTGATTTATTTCCAGATTATGATGTATGATGGGATAATCTTAGCCTCAAATACTGCTCCGGAGAATTTAGTGTATGTTAAGGGAACTGCGCTTTGACATTTTTAAGACCTGGGAAAGTTTACATACATACTTCCTGTCGCGTGCATTTGGACAAGCCCAATCTCTCAAGCATGGGTGGGTATCTCATGCTGTGAGAACCCAGCCCTAGAACAGCGGTCCCCAACCCAGTTCCTGGAGCCTCCCTTAGGCTGGCCACACACTAGATCATTTTAATCCAGATTTTCACCCTCGAACGATCAGGGCGTGTGGCATGATTCAAGGCTTATCACAAACTGTTTATCACAAAAAAAGCAATGTCATTAAGATTATTGAACTGCTCCCGATCAAGACCGTGCATCCCGAACTCAAATTGTAAATATCAAACATGACTCTTTATCTGGCTGCCTCTGACGTGATACACGTGATAACGGATGTTGCGTACTTCTATTGCTGAAACTTGGCTTCCACAAACATGCCACGAAAGCAGAGTACTGAGAAAGGACATCACTCATATTATTTTCTATACTTTGTTTTTCACTGTGAAACAGAACGCACCTGGAGAGCCAGCTGACGATGTCTTCATTTGTTTTTTTTTTCTCAAGTTTTTCTCGCTAGTTTTTCTTGTGTCTTTTGTGTTCTCGCGGTCTGCTCGAAATCTAGTGCACTGAACAACAAACACCAGGGTGATTCAGTGATTTTTAGCACACCAAGACTATTATATTGTGAAACACAAAGTTATCAATAATGCAGATTATATCTCTTAGATGGATCTGATTTGGCAAGTAAAAAACATTCCTTCTACTCATCCATCTATCTATCTTCTGGCACTCGTCCCTGCAGAAATGGCCATGGTCATGGTCAAATACGTTCAGTCTGATCTGTAAATACTGTATCCTTAAAAACATGTGCTAATGAGGCTAATTTCATCACAACTGCATCCGGCTGCCTTGTTAACATTTGTTAATTAAGTCAAGTGTTCACAACAGTTTCATTAGGCTGCCTAGCAATTGATGTTACTATAATTCAGTATAGGCTTCAAAGAACCACCACATCTACAGCCAATTAGAAGCAATTATCCACAGTGACGACTTACTGGACATCATCCAGGTGGATGCTGCACACTGGTGGTGGTTGAGGAAAGACCCCCCCCCCATGATTGTAAAGTGCTTTGGGTGTACAGCAATACACAATAAAAGCGCTATATAAATGCATCATTCATTCACTATGGCAATACAAATTCCTGCATTTGTGCATTTTTTGATCAATTGTGGGACAGCAGGGACGTTCAGGTAGAACTGACACACTTGGAAACACACTGGGAAATCTGAAGATGTCAACTTTGGATGTATATTGTTTGAGGACAGCGAAGGAGCTCTCAGGAATTGATGAAAAGCTCTCTGGGGGGTGATTAGGGCTTGGGATTGGTGAACAGAATTATCTTCCTGGTTTAATCAAGCTGCTCAGAGATGCACGTTTCTGTCTGTGATATAGCTTGTGAAGAACATGCCCCTCTTGCAGTGTTAGAGAGTAACTAGTTACAGGTAACGTAATTACGTGATTTCATTACAACATAAATGTAATTGTAATCTGTTACAGTTACTGAGAAAAGATTACAGAACGATTACAAAGGGAAATACATCTGAATATTTTCCTCACAAACAGATTTAATTTATTTATTTTATATTTATATTTTATAAATTGCACTGCTCTAAATTATGAGACCAATGTTTGAGGAGTTTAGGACACAGAATAGGACACGTTTATTCAATAATTATTATTTTTTTGAATTTCTATTTGGGTTGATGCATATGTTTTATTTTTTAAGATGAACTGTTTTTTCCTTGTCTTTGTTAGACGCTAGTGCGCATGCAAATATTTGATTTCAAAGACAGCACCATAGCTATTAAATTGTATCTAGTTATGATTTTAAATCTGTATTTAACATCAGAACGATCTCAAAGTAAACAGAGCTGCTTAAGTCTGATATTGTGGTGGCTGTGCTTTAAATTAAATCATTATAATATTAATTTTGAAAGTCTGACAGTATCAGTGTTGAGTACTGTAAGGTTAACCATGCCTGGTTTAAATGATTCAAAATGATTAATAGTTGAAAACATTGTAAATTTAGAAAAGTAATCAAAAAGTAATCAGATACATTACTTTAAGTAATTGAAAAGTTACACTACTTATTACATTTTAAATAGGGTTACATTCCCCAACACTGCCCTCTTGGTAGTTGTTGCCCTTCATAGTCTGCATACTGTGTGTGTGTGGAGCGGCGCTACTGCGTTTGGACCTTTAGGTGGGCCTCGGTGCCCCTCTCACACATTCCCTTAATAGGTCAGATGGAAGGGAGCATGTTACACAAGGGACAAGCGATACCACTTTCCCAAGATTTGTTTAAAAGTCTTGTAAATGCTGCTTATTTTGTGATACAGTAGATTTAGTAGATGTGAGTGGTTTGGCAGTGTATGTTTCATTGTGTTACATTACATCTTAGAATTATATTTGTATTTTTTTGGCTCGTTTTTTACTTCCTCGTGTTTATTGATGCACTGATTATCGATGCAGGACTACCTGCACAGACACAAATCAGACTGCAATATATTACTTGACAGTAATGCTGCACCATTCTGAGCTGCAAAATCGTTTATCGCTGACACATAAGTCAGTTAATCAAGCTAGACTAAACAATAAACCAAAAAAGCAGTCATTGACCCCTTTAAAGTGCTCATTGAAACATTAAGCAGGGAAACGAGGAAGTATTTCAATTTTAGTTGCACAAATTTTAAATAACTACGAATTATTATTACTCCCCTAAATTTCATAAAATCAATGCCAGGAAACAACAATGTCAATAAAAGTAAATCAAGAAAGCAATACATAATTCTCCGTGCAGAAATAGTCCAGGAGTGCACAGATCTCACGAGCTGGTGATTTCTCTGGCATGGCTGAGTGTATTAAATAGAGATTAATAAACATAACAGCCAACAGTTCTGGCAGCTTCAGATGAGATTTCTTTCCAGTGTGTGCTTGCTGTAGTTTGTGTAGAGATGCTCAAAACTAAATACGCTATTGCTGGATTGTAGGAACTAAATTAAACTAAACTAACTAAATGAAATATTAATCAAATATAAGAGAACTGTGTTTCTTTTATTCATGCAGCATTAGTTTATAAGTCAAACAAGTAATTAACAAAATTAAATATTTACTAAAAATAGATAAAATACTTAAAATACTTGGGGAAATTCATTTTAACATTGCTATAAAATAAAAAGTATTGGAAAGAAATGTCAACATTTGCAATCATGGTAATTAAAGACACATGATACAAGCTGAAATCTTTTTAAAATGTAATCAGTAGAAAAATGCATATGAACAATCTTTTTTAATCAAAATCTCAGGTTCAATTTATGCAACAATTAATCATTAGCTCTTAAATTATTTTTCTAGCACATGTAATTGACATGTATGGCATTTAGATAAACAAGCAATTAAACAAATATATTATTAATAAATTTAACACACACATTGTGCTCCTAATGTGTCTTTCATTAGCACTCATGACAGGATTATCTGTAATTTCTCCGTTAACAAAGGGTACATGCAATGTTCACTTTCAAGAACACAATTGTACCGTTTCTAATCATGTAACCGAGATTGATGAGATGGCTCCTGATGATTCTTGTGCTACAGCACTCCTGCGGTCAAAACATGTCATTGCAGAATCAAATGATTTTTCGTCAATGAAAATACTTATTCTATTGGTCCTGTGGTGAGACAAATAATTTTTTAAATAAGTACAAATTTTCCAAGTCTTAATTGATATGAGCTCATGAAAACTGCATGCACAATACATGTAAATACAAGTTTTAAAAATGCACTTTAAAGTATAGTTTTAGATGGAAGCCCACTCAGTGTTGGGGAGTAACTACATGTAACGATGTTATGTAATTTGATTACAAAATAAATGTAACTGTAGTCTGTCACAGTTACTCAGAAAAAAAAGTATAATTAAAATAGTTACTTATGAAAATGTTAACGATTACAAAGGGGGTGACATCTAAATATTTTATGTAAAAAGCTTGGATAACACTGATTTATTGCTGTGCCTGTTTTTGATGTGCACGATGCCTCCTGCCTTTTAAAGGCCGTTTAGTAAAGCGATGCTATTCTGATCTTGTTTGACTTTGCAGCGCACCACGTCTGCCAAATACATCCATCCTCATCGTCACTGAAAGGTTTAGACCTGTCTGAGAGATGATTAAGGGTGAATCCCATTTCTCTGTCTTACCCCTTCCCCTTCGTCTTACCCCTAGCCCTTGTCTCTCGAAACCGAGTGGTAAGCGCTAGGGGTGAAAACATACCCCTATGAAATGAGACGCCACTTGGTTACTGTTACGTCATCATACATCGTCGCTAGCTGCTGCTACGTCACCAGAGGCGACAAGTGTTGATCACAAACTCTCCGTCTAAAAGTGTGTGTTTGTGGATTGCGTGGGTTTTAGTGATGTTTTCTCTATTCAGAGAAACGCGGGACTGTTGTGCAAATCAGCAATGTAACGTTAGCGTGGAAAACTAGCGATTTTTAAAAACGTTTCAATTAAGAACATGGTTGCAAATATATATGTAGGTTACAGGACTGTGTAGAGCACAAAACAAGACTGTCGTGATTTTAAATAAATTATTTAAGCTGAAAATACTCTCTGGATGATCTGGCCGCAGTGTGTTCTGGGTACCCCTTGGTTTCAAGTAAGCTCGCGAAAATGCTTGGTTTTAAGGGGTATCTACCCCTTCCCCTTACCCCTACCCCTCGATCAAAACCAGAATTGGGACAGCCCTTACTCTCACGTGAACGCGCAAAACTAAGGGGAAGGGGTAAGACAGAGAATTGGGATTCACCCTAACTGATTAACAGATGAAAACATTCACTATACATTTAGAAAAGTAATCAAATGTATTTAATACATAAAGTAATTGAAATAGTTGCACTACTTATTACATTTAAATATGGTAACCTGTAACCATTTGCATTTCCAAAGTAAGACGGGTCCCACTGCAAGAGTTTTTACTCTCCCCAATAATGCCATCAGTAGTAATTCTGCTAAATGACTTTACATGAAACACTTTCCCCACAGCGTGCATCCTGACAATGCTGAAGCAAAGCATCTTTTATTTGGCATTAGCGGAGTCGCTTGAAAAAGTTCACAGGAAGTTTACAGGAAGCAGAAGTGTGTCAGAGATATCAAAAGTGTTTGTTTGGATCGTGTCTCCCAGCGGTGATGAGCAGAGAATGAGCGCGCTCATGGGCTGCAGCGAGGGTTTGTCACCGTCTCAAGACGATGTGTTTGCATACACACTTCAGACCCAGCCAGAGGCGGGAACAAACACAAACACACACGCTAACTCTCGCAGGACGCTCTGCATCGGATCTACCTGCATCCGTGAGACACTCATGGGTAATATCTGAGCTTTCATTACACGTTTGTGTATGAATCATATTTTAAAACATCTGAGCAATCCTAAACCTGAAGTCAAAAGCTTTTTTCTTCTTGTTGTGCTTCAGTGTGAACTGTAAACTAACTTTAGAGTTAACGTCAAAGTGTGAGTGATAAAAAACTTTAGTTAGAAAACTGGATTAGTTGTGTTGTCCGCTGTGAATCCTGATAAAAACATTCAGGGAAACGTATTTATTTTTGCATGTAGTTGCTGTTATGAATTAGTAATTTGTTTATGCATTTGCCCGATTAATTGATTGAGGAATTTAGTGAACAGTTTCATTTCAGAGCAAAACCCAGCTTATCCAGTTTAACCTGATTGCACTAAAATAGCACTGTGTCGTATTTACATCAGCTAAGCTTTGATTGTCTACTTTAGACAGTCTGCTGACTTTAAGTAACTTTGCAAGTACATATCTGTCAGGGTTGCTGAAGGGATGAGAGCGAGGACTAGGAAATAGGGTTTTGTTTATAATAAAATAAAATCAACAAAAAAAATCACGTAGGGGAAAACAGACTAGAAAGGCTGGGCAGGAGGCGCGCACACACAACATACGACGACGAACTCAACACAGCACTGCAAACACAAGGAGATTATAAAGGGAGCAAATGAGGAGGGTAACGAGCTGACACGGGTGGGGCACATTAACCAATAATCAGGAAACAAGACAGGTGGGGTCAAGACAACTGACAGAGCACATGGCACACAGACACTATGACAAAAGCCATGCGTTCACACAGAACACAAACACAAGCACATGGCCAGCAAACAATTCACCAACCATGTGCAAAACAGGACATGAACACGCAGCTAATGAGAAGACTCATAAGCCACGTGTTCACACAAAACATGACAAACATGAAAGACACAGCCAGTGAAAAACATTTTTGGAGAAGTTGTCAAATGTGCAGAAGATACGGGAAAACCAAAGAATGTGCAGAACATTTAGTTTCTTTTATTTCTTCTGAGGAACAGCAGGCAGTTTAACTGCTCAAGACAAACAAGGGATGTACAAGCAACTATCCCAACACATGAGCACAGTCCTGGATCATTCAGGTAACAGAAGACCGATTCAAGGGTATGCCCATTTTTGATTGAGGCAATTGTTATAAACTCTGTCATTTTATCTTGTGTAGTGTATGTAAACATCCGTTATGTGAAATAGCTTATTCAGCACTGTACTAAATAAAACTAACATGAAATATTATTCTTTTGCAGAGTGACAGTCAGAGAATCACCAATTTAAAACCCATTTAAAAAGTGTGCAATGAAATATACTTAAAAATAGGTTTAAATACTTAACTAAGCTACATGTATTTTGTACTATTTTTATTTATTTTTTTACATTACTCCACTATGACGAAGTTGCAATGTTACTTATAATTAATGTATTGTCTAAAGTGGACAAAATTAAATGTAACTACATCATCTCAGTGCAAACACACTTTCTTTCTAAATTAACTAACATATTGTTCAATTAATGCTGCTATATTAGCACCCACAAATGTGACCCTGGAGCACAAAAGCAGTCTTAAGTCGCTGGGGTATATTTGTATCAATAGCCAAAAATACATTGTATGGGTCAAAATTATCCATTTTTCTTTTATGAAAAAAATTATTAGGATATTAAGTAAAGATCTTGTTCCATGAGGATATTTTGTAAATTTCCTACTGTAAATATATCAAAACTTAATTTTTGATTAGTAATATATATTGCTAAGAACTTCATTTGAACAACTTTAAAGATGATTTTCTCAATATTTAGATTTTTTTTGCATCCTCAGATTCCAGATTTTCAAATAGTTGTATCTATTTGAATATTGTCCAATCATAAAAATAATTCATTACAGTAGTTAAATTAATGTAACTTTTTTTATACAAGTTCCACCCACTGAAAGTGGGCAGGAAGCAAAATTATATTGCATGTTTTCTATTCAATCATGGCGACTGTAATTCATAAAATGCTGATGAAATGGTAAAAAAACAGGTTGTTGCATCAAAAGCAGAGATGTTATCCTTTATGAGATAATGTAATATGCAAATATAACCATATCAGAAATAAAACAACATAGTATAGGAGCAATTATGGGCCCAAGCACATCAGTACATGTACATTACATTCAGAATGATCTAAAAAAATGAAGGCCAGCAGAAGTTTATGAAGATATTTGATGTCATTTAAAAGGTTATGCAGTTTTCCTTCAATACACTTCTAATTTGCTGTCTATTGATAGGAAGCAAGGTAGTTGCTGTAGTAGTTATATTTAGGTAAGGGGTAGGTTTAAGGGGTCAAGAATGTGGTCATGCATTAATATGTGCTTTAATGTATATATAACATATATAATGCATATATTAATGTATATGCAAATAAGCACCTAGTTAATGGTGAAAAGAGATCCCTGAAGTGTTACCTTATGTGAAAACTATAAGCACATTCATCAAATTTAACAAAAAGTAACATCCATTTTTGTATTTCGGTGTGTGTGTGTTATGTGCACACATATATATGATATGCTATTGTGTGTATACAGGTTTGTTCCTATGAGAGCTGATTAGGTTGAGTTTTCCCATCATGCTCTTGGCAGGTCAGTGGTGATACTGTGACTCCTCACTGAGCTCAGGGCGTAAGGAGTTTGGGTAGGGGGCGGACGGTCTGTCACAGCCCTTCATCTCAAGCTATATGAGCTCAACACAAGTAAATAATACATCTCTGCATCCATCCGTCCACGTGACCTCTGACCTCTCGGACTGCAGTGTGAAGAACGGAGAAAACAAGATCCCACACAAGACTGCAGCCCAAAGAAAGCACCCTTCTCTTTCTGACAGCGAAGTAAAGCAGCAAATAAACCTTTGTGTTTGTATTCTTATATATGTGTTTAAGTAAGTTCTCCATGATCTCTTTCTCACATGCTACAGGCAGGGAGTGGCATTTTTTAAGATGAAACCCACAGTGAAATTTCTGATGATATTATTAAAGATTAGGAATTATTGTCTGAATAAAAAAATAAAAACTGATGTAGCAACCAATCTTTTTATCTGTACTGTGATGCACATCTGAATGTAACCGATTATAGATGACGAAATGTAGGGCGGGACTTGGTTCTATGCACTGGCTGTTGATTGGATGTTGAGATGTGGGGGCGTGGCATGTATAAGTGGATGCAGATGAACACGAGGGGGCGGAGTTTAAGCAAACTAAATGATTGGAGAAGTCCTGCATATGTCACTAGAGAGAAATATATAATTTCACCGGAAGATCTAGTTATGAAACATTCACGGATTAATTGTTCACAATAATATTTATAATATGTATTTAAAAAACAGTTTTCATTTCATTCTGTTGTCCGTTTTACAATGTAAATATACATGTAAGTATTATTTAACAACATGTACTTATAGGTTTTAGAGTTTAATTTATTGTTGCTTGTAATTATGCATAGTTAAACTATACTATAGTAAATCTACGTAATGTGTAACAAGGACACATTAAAATAAAGTGTAACCTAATCTGAATGTTCATCAGCACACACTAATAAACTGCAAAGACTGTAAATAACTGTGAGGCATTTTTCATTCAACGAATAAAAGACAACACTGAAATTCCACATGTATGAGATCATATCAAATATATTATCTTTATAACAAGCAATATCTAGCATATTTCCCAAGAGAGCTGCAACCACTAAAAAAAGATGCCGTTCCAGGAAAGGTTAGCTTCCTTATGTGTGGAGAACTTTTCCCATTTATTTATCAATGAAATGTCTCATTGTCTACCAGGAAAATGCACTGCTGTCTTCACTATAGCTGTTTATATGCAAAGTTAAGAACCTGCTTAAAGAGCTCCACAGTAAAGAGCAAAGATAGCCTTGTATTGCCATGGTGTCAAACTAATATATATAAAACATGTCTAAACCTCCACTAACATGGTGTAAATACTCATTATAACTAACTTGTGCAGGGTAAAGTGCTATAAGATCATATTTTTTGGAATAATATGCAAGCACATGCCAGGATATTAGTATTATTTTAAGCATTTTAAATCTTTAGCTGTTCCTTAGCTAGTTCCCTTCTTGATTTCTTCAAAGTAAAGTTTCCGGTCCCACTTTACATTCATTTACATTTATGTATTTAACATATGCTTTTATCCAAAGCGACTTACAGTGCATTCAGGCTATACATTTTTTTGTCAGTATGTGTTCCCTGGGAATTGAACCCTCCACCTTTTGCACTGTTAACGCAATGCTCTACCACTGAGCCACAGGAACACTTTATATGAGGTGGTCTTAACTACTGTGTACTTGCATTTAAATTAATAATTTGATACAATGCACTTATTGTGTACATACATGTTTTTACATTGTAATTGTATTTATAAAAATACTTGCATGTAAATACATCTGTAATTAATTTCTGTAATTACATGTATAATTACACTGTTGACCCATCCCTCACACTTTAACCCACCCTTAAACCTACTTATACCCCCAAACCTGTCCCTAACCTACCCGTATCCACCTCAATAACAGCTAAAGTGTTTTACAATACAATATGAACACAATAAGCACATTTGATGTAAGTACACAGCAGTTAAGGCCACCTAATATAAAGTGGGACCAAGTTTTTGACTAAAGTCTTTGGTGTGACACATTTTATAGTTATTACAGAAACAGCTGAGGTATTTTTATTCTTACAATGAAAGAAAACGAAAAATTAATGCTGAGAGTCAGGCGACACATACATCGAGGGTAGAGCAGACGGTATAAGGAGAGGAGACAGGTTTAAAAATGAACATGAGAAAATCCCAGCTCTCGATCAGCTAAATCTGGACAGTGCAGTTTCTCAACAGCACTTGCTTAGCTGATAAGTACACATTTTTACATCTGCCACCTCGGTTCATAGACTCAGTTCTGCTGTCATTGTTTGGAGTCAATCAACAGAGCTGTAAATGTGACTAATTACGCTAAAGTTGCAGGAAAATGATGCAACGACAGTTCTGATCGGCTGACAGCAACACAAGAACATGCACAGTCCTAAACCCTCCAACAAATACAATAACACATGTTTGGTAACAGTTTAGGGACCAATTTTCACTATTAACTAATTGGCTATTAGCATGCATATTACTAGCACTTTAGCTGTTTATTACTACTCATAAAGCACATATTAATGCCTGATTCTGCATGATCATATTTTAGGTCCCTTAATCCTACCACATAACTAAATGTAACAACTGCCTTACTAACTATTAATAGGAGTTTATTGAGGCAAAATTCATTAATAGTTAGTTAATAGTGACAATTATTTGTATTTCTCATATTCCAATTCGATTTTAAGTAATTTAAGCTTGCTGCTAAATAAATATATCGTTATAATGTACAATATCACATAGTTAAGTGCCTGGCTGCTTTGTCTTTCCTTTCCGCTGCATCACAATGCTACAGCTAGAAAACACTCTTTCTGTCCCAGTGCTGCTTTGCTTTTGTTTTGCTCGTGTTTCACGGGCTGATGGACAGTGGGAATGGACATCATACTGACAACTAATAACATCGATGATGCAAAGTCAAGTCTTTTGCTTAATGCCATTATAAACACGCCCACTACATTAACAGCCGAATGTCCTCGATTTATTTGTTCTGCCGAGCAGAAGGTTGTGATGGGGCACAAATAAGGCTGGTCATGTGACCTCGGTCTCACCTGAAGCTCGGTTTGGAAGAAGAACTTCAGCGGGCACTGTGAGCAGTCGTAGATCTTGTCCTCTTGCCCGTGTGCGGTGAAGATGTGCTGCTGCAGTTTACAGGCCTGCACGAATACTGCAACAAGACACAACACATGCATTAGTCACATCTTTCCAGTTTACCTCGCAGAACCTTTTGGCACGCAGGCCTGTGTTTAGTTTCTTGAAATTAGTTTTGTAGACAGATGCACGTCTTGCCTGTACATGAAATGACTTTTAATGCTTTAAAAGAATCTCTTCTGCTCACCAAGGCTGCATTTACTTGATCCAAAAATACAGGAAAAACATTGATATTGTGTAATAATGTGATATGTTATGAACACAGTTTTCTGCTTTACATATTGTGGAAACCATGACACTTTTTGTTTTCAGGATCCTCTGATAAATACAACGTTTAAACGAAGAACAGCAAATAAGTGATAACACCTTAAGTTAATGAAAAGAGACAGTAAAGACATTTGCAAAATTATATATATATATATTTTTTTTTTTTTGTAAATGTCTTTACAGTCACTTTTCATTAACTTAAGGTGTCATTGATAAAAAAAAAAAAAAAAAGATTCACAAATGTACAATTTTTTTTTATATTTTTGATCATTGCATAACTCCCATACTTTTGTTTGTGCTATTTCATAGTTTTTATGACTTTACTTGTATAAAAAAGTGTTAAAGTAGTTATAATAAATAATGAGTGTTTTTTTTTATCGGCATTGTACGTGCAGTAGAATATAATAATATCATATCAGCAAATCTTTTTTGAATATGATAATGTCAAACTCAAATTCAGTTTCTACCCATTTATCTCTCAGACCCTCTTTTTCTAACGGATCACATACAGTAATCAAACATTGAAACAACATTTACACAGTATTGTTTATGATAAAACACTCACGAGGACACTGAAGAAGTTCCCTCTGGTTATTTGTTCATTATATTACTCAGTTCAACAAGGAAAGACACATGTTCTGTTTCCCGAGCTCATGTTTTACAGTTTGGCAGCATAAGAAAGAAGCATTGTCACGAATGAGTGGATCAAGATACTGGGAAACCCAAATGTTTCCAGTGCTTCGCATCACGAGGGAACCAACTCTTTCACTCAAAACACTCTGCGAATGTAATGCAGCTTTGATTCAGCATCCAGGGTTTGTCAGGCTGGAGACGGGTCAGCGGTCGGTGTTTTGAGTCATAGTGAACAGAGGAATAATGATGTGCTTTATTTAGAGCCACTGTAGGGACACAAACAAGCACAGGAACTGCAGTCCCTTCCACATGCACAAACACTGTCTCTATTAGTCAACAGTGCTAATTATATTGACATTATTAATATTCATGCAGACTCTTTATTTATGCGTAGCCTGATTTCAGTCACATATAATCTTTGAAATGGCACTTAAAACACATAGTGCGTCTGTGTGCATTAATTAAGCCATCGAGCTGCTGAGTGTGTGTGTGTGTGTGTGTGTGTGTGTGTGTGTGTGTGTGTGTGTGTGTATGTGAGCATGCAGTTATTCTCACAGGAGTACTTCAAACATGCTGTTTGTTTTTAGAGACCCATATGTTAAGGGTGGCTGGTCGCACACACACACACACACACACACACACACACACACACACACACACACACACACACACACACACACACACACACACACACACACACACACACACACACACACACACACACACACACACACACACACACACACACCACACACGTCGTGTCTCTGAGGTAAAGAGTGAGTTTTGGTCTTCATTTGAATTTCTTACGAGGGATAAACAACTTTCCTTCATGCCACCGTGTGGATTTTGGATTTAGACCCAAATTTGATGTTCACTGCGCCCATGCAAGCTTTATTAGGGTCTTCTAATTCAACTAACAAAACGATCTGGACGTGCATCTGTGGGTTTGAGATCCTGCATATGAGCATAAATGAGTGATAATATAGAGAGAAAGAGATGGACGTGATTTGGAGAATGGTTACCAGTACAACGTACACTACAGTTTAACTTTACAATAACATTGTATTTGATAATGTTCTCCATTCGATGATTCAAAACTAACAATGAGCAACAATACAGCATTCGGATAGCAATGTACAAGTCAACATTGGTTAATGCACTTAACTAACATTAAGTAATACATTTGCTACAGTATTTATTAATCCTTGTTAAAGTTAGTTAATAAAAATACAACTGTTCATTGTTAATTCATGCCAACTCAGGTCCATTAAATATAATATTAGCAGATACCAATTTTGATTTCAATAATGTGTTAGTAAATGCTGACATTAACCAAGATTAATAAATGCTTTAAAGTTATTTTTCATTTTTAGTTCATGTTAACTAATGTTTTTTTTTACTAATGTTAACAAATGGAGCCTTATTTAGAGTGTTACCGTGGGTTCATCTTTAAGTTGGACATATGCTTTTCTAAATATTAATAACTTCAATTGTTATCACTTGTTAATGCATCATTTAACACAAACTAACAACTCCTCTTTACAATGTTAATTTATCTTGGTTTGTACGTATTTATTCATTTATAAGTCTTAACATTGAAGATGCATGTTAACATTGCTTATTGTATCAGTTACCATTAACTAACAAAGAACAGCACCTTATTAAGTTACTTAAAATCAATAAAGCATCCCCCCCCCCTAACTGTAAAGCAGAAACCACCACGCGTTTCTAATGTTTCTGGGCTCCTTACTAACATGAATTACTTTTAATAAAGTATCTATTATGCACATTTGTGAACCTTATTATAAAGTGTGACCTATTTTTACATCATTTGATATGTTATTAATGTTTGTAGGCTCATAACTAGCGTTATATGTAAAGGAGCATGCATTAAGGGCCGTTGCTGGATCGTATTCTGGATCACTCTTTTGCAACATTTGCAGAACACAGAAGTTTTCATATTTAAGTATCATAAAAAAATCTTCCGTGTACCGTTTTTTTTTAATCATTTTCTGAAAAAACTCAAATCTATGTTACACATTTCTCAAATGCAATATCTTCGCAGTATCTCTGACTCAGAAAAACACGGATTGCATTGTCTTTCTAAAACATCTCTATTTCATGTTTTTGCCTGCACATGGGCTCCTGAACTCCAAGGTTGATTAATAATGGGAAATCACACATTTAAATCACGCTCAAATGGAGCTAAATTCACAGATCCACCAATCAGAGGCAGAAGACGCTGATACCACAGTGCTTTTGAGGTTACTCCTGTTTCCATGGTAATGATTGGTGGGATTGTGGGTACTGTAGTTCTTCACCATGCAGTTGATGTATGACATTTAAATTGCACTTATACTAATGGCTTCAACAGACACATATGCTAATATTTAACAAGATCATGATAATTCCGTCTGGGCAAAACTGACCATTCATATTTTAATGAAATATTACAGTGTTTATTTTAAATGACTTATCACTTTACATAACCATCATTATTCACCATGACTTCTCTGATGAGGTGTGAGCGAGAGATGGCCAATGAAGTCAGACCTTCAATCCTTCTCACATGAAACACTTTCCCAATCCAATCGCTTCCCAATGGACAAAACCAAGCCAAGCCCTACTTTTCAAAAAGCTGTTTCACGTCATAATAAGGAACAGAAGACACTCGAAATGTCCATTTCATGGTTTATATATGCTACATTTGACATATTGCTAAATGTTTATTTATCACTAAGACTCAAATTCTCTATGGAGGCAATGAATGGGATTTTTACTTTACAGTAGCTTAACTGAGCTGTTTGTCAAGAGACAAAGTGCCCAACGTGAAATCAACAATGAAGGACTAAAGTTTGTCTGTACAAAACTCACTGCCAAGATATCCCAGTCGGCTTTACAGTCCCATTATACACTATATTGCCAAAAGTATTGGCACCCCCTTCTAATGAAAGGTTTGACTACTTTAGTAATTTCCATGAGTACAAATCTTAATGTTAAATAAGAAGCACACAATACCCTAGAATATCATTATATGCTTAAACATTAAGATTTGTACTCATGGAAATTACTAAAGTAGTCAAACCTGTCATTAGAAGGGGTGCCAATACTTTTGCCAATATAATGTATATTGCCAAATATTTTCAGAAAGAGCAGTTCTTCTGTTCTCACAAAAAGTGTTAATGTGAGTGTTTGTGGATTTGATTGATAGTTTGATGAATGTGCTACAACTGTTATGTAATGCAAGTGTTTTATATTTAAATATGCACATTTTAAATAAAGTAAAAAAATAAATGGTCTTTTACAGTTATATAACATTAATAACATGCATACAACATTACAAAAAATATTCTTCTTCTTCTTTATTTATTCAAATACGTTTGTTTATAATGAGGCTTTTGAATAACTCAGTATTAAGGAACCAATTAGTGATCTGAAAAGTATAATGTTAAAAAAAATATTTAAAAAGGTGTAATCTGAGCATATTTCCCTTTTGATTTGTTATTATTTGGTATCATTTGTATTAAATGTATTGTAGAAGAAGTATTTTTTTTGTATTGATGGGCACATATTGACAAACCCAGGGCCAGGCTGCATTATTGTGCACATAATTGCGTGTAAAACTGCAGTGTTTTGTTGTGTAAAGTGAGACAAAAGCTCATAAGTGGCATGCAGAGTGTTTGTTCTGCGCTGGGCTTCCTCCAGGGTGAGCGGAGCTACTTTCAGCTGCGGGCTGCCTGACTTCACATAGCTGTCAAATGTGTCCCGCGAGAGCGACACTTCTGACATCTCCCCGCTGTCTCTGGATGGCTCCTCGACTCCTCTTTTACCTCCTTCCCCCCTCGCTCCTCTCTCATCCTCCCTCGCTTTGCATGATCACGCTGGGTCTATCCTTCCCCATCCGCACTCCTTCACTCTCTCAGGCTGCAGTCCCGAAACAAACGCTTCTAGTAATAACTGGAAATCCTGCGATCATTATTTGTGCCTGTAGAGGCCTGACAGACGAGCTGAATTTAGAGGCCATCATATTCTACTCAGTGAAGAGCGTAAATGTCTCAGACTGTTTTCAGACTAGATTTGACTCTTTTAGTTTCAACCCCATGTTTTATATTTTATACATTAAATACATTATATTTTACCCATTTAGATTTTTTTCTGGCTAAAATATATTTTAATATATGCCATATATATTTTGAAATCAGTAAAGCTCAATTAAATATATTTTTAATTTGAAAATATATTTAGGTTCAAACTTAATGTACCAAATTATTTCAAAATATATTTCAGAGTCGAGAAAATACAGTCTTACCGTAACTTCTGAAAATATGGATGGAAGAGCCTACTAGAAGTCAATTTAATAATTTAATAATATTTATTTTTGATTAATTAATAAAAAAAATGCTTTTATTTTTTTGGAATATTGTCAAGTATGTTTCTTGCTGATTTTTTATTAAAATGTGTTATATGTTCACACGTATCATAGACAACAAATATGTTTTTTCTGACATATGTGAATGTATTTTCCTGGACAGAAATGTATGAAGGGCAAAATACATTTTAAAATGCTTTTAACAATCGGCGTTATGCTGCGTTATATATCGGGCGATATATCGCCGTTATATATATATATATATATTTTACCCTGATATTTTAACAAATAATTATATAGGGGGCGAGAACGAGTTTTAAAATGGACAAATTGTAAAAAAAAAGTCAAAAATATATTATTAATAATATAATTTAGTAATTAAGCGCATATTAAAAAAATATATTTTTTAAAAAGACTCTACGTTTATTTGTGTGCTGTAACAACGAAACGTTGCGCTTTTAAGCAAACAGATCGCTTTAGGTCTCATGTGAACTACAAAACTTCGAAACTCCGTCTTTGAAAAATTATCTATGAGAGTGAAATGTCTAAAAATAAAATAGAAGACACATGGATGATTTACAAGAAACGGATGTTTTTTCAATATAATAACAAAAAACTACATTTTGTTTTTATTCAACTAATAAGTTTGTTTTTTTACTATTGACAATCCAAAAAAAAAAAAACAACAACACGAGTGAGGGAATGGGAGTCATTCTTCCGGGAGTGGAACAGGATTTTCCTCCAGTTTTTTCATGGGATGGGACGGGAAGAGATGTTTGTGATGCATTTTGGAAACAGGAGATCTCTCTGCTGGAAACACACAATATTTGGGTAGCGAGAAAGAGCCATTTTAATCTAGATTATCTAGTTAAAAAAAAAAATCTATGACCACTAATATATATATATATATATATATTTATTATATATTTTTAAAACAAATATTTATATTTTTAAAACAAATTGTAAAAAAAAAGTCAAAAATATATTATTAATAATATAATTAGTAATAATATATATAAAAATATATATTTGTTTAAATGGCTGTTTAAGGCAAAGTATTAATGACCACTCAAGAAACGGATGTTTTGTTTGTTTGTTTTTTTACTATCAATCCTGAACAAGCACAGAATGGTGTATTTCATCTCTCTGCTGGAAACACACAATACGAGATGCAAAGAAAGCGGTGAGCTTGCTGAAGGCCGCTTCTTTAGAGACAAACAGCACTGAAAGTACACTCACTGCTCTGTTTGCAGGGCATCAGTTGTGCTTGTTGGCAAGGTGAGTTAGAAAACACTCACGCAACTGACGCTCGATAGCTTTTAAAGCAAACCCAAGACTACTGTTTTCAAGCAGAATCTGAGTTCAGAAAATAACTTCTGCACAAATTAATTTAGTCATATCATATGTTTATCATGATTTCTGCAGAGCGGATGCAGTCCTCACAGAGCTGCTTTCTTTTCTCTCTCTCTCTCTCTCTCTCTCTCTCTCTCTCCCTCCCCTCTCTCTCCTCCCCCTCCCTCTCTCTCTCCCTCCCCCTCCTCTCTCTCTCTCCTCTCCCTCTCCCCTCTCTCTCCTCTCTCCCCTCCCTCCTCTCCTCCTCCTCTCTCCTCTCTCTCTCCCTCTCTCTCTCTCTCTCTCTCTCTCTCTCTGCTGCATGATCAATATGAGTGCGGACAGGAGACGTGGTGGGACCTGTCTGTCAGGCGCCAACACCGAATAATGCCAAAATGAAAAAAAAGCCCTGTAGATCAAGTCAATAAGAATGAGAGAAGCAGAGAAAGACAGAGAGACAAATAAAGCATGTTGTTGTGGCGGCAGTAGAGAAATACATCAAAATAAAGTGATAGTATATGCTCAAGCTTATTAATAATATCGCTCCCGAGTCAGGGCTTCTCTAACTGTTTTGTAACA